>JAHLKH010000293.1:0-23444 GCA_025526915.1 Entophlyctis helioformis | reverse complement strand
GGTCGAGCAGCTTGTCAGCAGCACTGTTGGCAGCAGGCGGTTGGATGCTGCCTTCAGTGAGGTGAAGGGTTGCCATGTGGCACTCGACACCATCATCAGGTGCACAGTCAACCGCCTTGCGAGCAGCTACGATGCTGTCACGCGTCGCGACATCCTGGCGCCATCTGCAAAGCAGCAAGTGCCCAGCTGCTGCAGATTGCCAGCGAGCAGTTTCTTGGAGCAGATGGCATTTTTAAGCTCCTCCCAGCAGATGAGCCAATCTATCGCGCATTGGTATGTTTGCATGGCTTGAATGCATGCTGTTGCTCTTGCACCACGTGCATTTGCTGATTTTGAATGCGGCTGACTTGATCCATTGCTTCTGGACAGAACGCAGCAATGAGAATGCAGACGCAGCTGGACAAGATTGCCAATCCGCCATGGCGCATCCCACCGGCATACATCCACTCCCAGTAGGTGTTGATTGCATTGAAATGATTCAACAGCCATCCACTCACAGATCCATTTGTGTTGAATGCATAGTACTGGACACAGAGACGCAGAAAGTCGAAGTACCACGGCAGGATGACCACCGCGAGTTTGCACCCGATCCATGTCGCTGCATCCACGACAAGGCCTCAGCCTGGCTGTATTTCCTGGAGCACCCCATAGGTCCACATCCAGAAAACGCCAAACCGCCGACACTCATCAATCAGCGCCAAAAGGCCGTCGCCCTGCTGCAGTCCATCATTGAGCAAAGTGCAGTGCGTCTCGACTTCCACTGACTGCATGTGCATGGAATGATTTGGCGCGATTGCTCACCATCCCACTCCACAGGTTGGCCCTCCTCCACCGCCGCCCAAGCCACCACGTTGTCCAACAACATCTTCGCAGCACTGGCATGCTCCAAGACCTTTCCCGTTGGCGATCTTGCCGACACTGAGACAACGGTGAGTTTGGTGCACCATTGGCGATCGTGGCTGTGTTTGGTGCACTTGGAATGGCCGCCTGATGCTGCATCCAACCGTCACAGGCGCCATTCCAATTCACGGCAGCCAAGCGGGCTGCGCACACAAAGGAGCGTGCCAAGAAAAAAGAGAAGGCCACACTACAGGAGATCATCAGAGAGAACAAGAAGAAGTCAGGCCTGCATGCTCGCAAGGCGGAACTGTTGGCAAGAAGAAGGCGTACGCGACATATGGCATGTCATGTGCCTTGAATGTGCTTGCTGACACGTGTGTCATGCCACAGATGGGTTGCTGGCAGTCGAGTGGCAACTCGTCAGAAGCTTGCAAAGCTCGGCCGCATGATTGCGATGCCAGTCATGACACTTGCCGCGGCCACCCATCCCAAAGGACAGCCAAGACCTAAAGGCAATGCACACAGCCGCCTGAGCAGATTGTCAAATGGCGGTATGGGGTTTTGATCGGCATGCTGCTCTGTTTGCTTGGCTTTGTGGATGCTGACTTGTGTGGTATGCAGGAGATGCAGTCATGCGATCTCGCAAACACCAAGTTTTTTGGGCCCCAAACCAAGACACCACTCGCCGAGCAGACACCCAGTTCAATCAGCCACGACACCACCCTCACAGTCTACTATTTCACGGCCGGCTTGTGGCGTGCTGCCCTTGCCTTGATCGGCGCCATGGTCGCGGATCTGGTCAAGCTGAATGCAGACGCGCCTCTGCCTCTGGAGTACTGTGTCCTGGAGGCAAGCCAAGGCAAGCTGACGCAGTATTACTATGTCAACCCGAGGACTTTGATGAGGACGAGAGCGCGACGCTCTTGTCAGGTGGATGCGTTCACAAGCAGGGCATCATTGTTTGGCACATGTACGGCACCGGCCCGCACAGCAGCGACACAAAATCCCTCGCTATGGCAGCTTGGTGACTCTCGAGAGTGACACGGCTCTCAAGATCTGCGCCTTTGATACTGCCAAGATTGCCAAGCAACCCAACATGCATGGCGACCTCGACGATCAGACGACAGGACGAGCAGAAACGAGCAGGACGAGCAGGACGAGCAGGACGAGCAGATGAGCACGATGAGCACGAGCTGCCTGTGCAGCCTGACGACCCATGCATCCAGGACGAGCATGATGTGCACAATCAGCCGACAGCAGCCAGCAGCACCGGCGCTTCATCTTCAGCCGTCCAACCGCCACCACCACCACCAGCAGCAGCAGTTCCATCAGCAAATGAGCTGCTTACGGCCCTCACCAGCAGTATATCAGGTGGAGGCGGTGCTGTGGACATGCTGCTGCGCCATCTTGGCTATGTCCTGGCGGACAGCATGATGGTGCAGCCACAAGCAACAAAGCATGCCATCCACTCCTGGATCGTAACAGTCATGCAAATGACGATCCATCGCACCTGGACGCGGAGGGTGCTGCAAACCAACGCAGCCAAGCTGCAGGATGACACGGTACGGATGGACATGATGCAGACGTGCACAATGCTGATGGACATGTCACTGATTGATGCAATGCAGCAGGCGGCCACAGGCAACAGCGACGCGTTCCAGAAAGACGCGCGGCAAGCAGCCATGATGGACATGGCACAGATGGACACGATGCGAGCAGCCATGATGGATGTCGACATGATGGACGCGACGCAGCAGACGGTGACAATCCAGGCCGACGCGATCCTGTCAGCCGTGATGCAGGCAGATGCAGAGCTGTCGGCCTTGATGCACACAAGTGCGCAGACGGCAGACGCTGTGCACGCGGGCACTATGGAGGCTGTCTTGCCCTACAGGCTTGATGGCAGCCTTTGCGCGGATGCAAGGATGACATTTACAGCAATCTGGCCAGGGATGTGTGTGGCATGCTCGCGCGGCACTACATCTCTAGCCAGTCTGAGCTGGCCGTCACTGCGGCCCTCAAGATGATGCCCAGTGCATCCATTGAGGACGTGAGAGTGTGGATTGCGGCACTTTTCAAGACCGCCAAGGCTGCCAAGGCCGCCAAGGCTGCTGCTGCCAAGGCTGCCAAGGACGCTACACCACCGGCGATCGAGGACGCCACACCGCTGGCCACTTTGGACACTGCTCCTCCCACCTCAAGTCTCAAGCGGGGCCGGTCCACCTCTTCGTCAGCCAACAAGGGCGGCAGGCCCAAGAAGCGACGGGGCAGGAAGGCACCACCACCAAGGACGCGGCATCCAGCTCTTCCTCGGCCACTGAGGACAGCGGTATTGATACAGTCCCGCAAGAGCTGCACGAGCTCAAGACGCTGGTGCCTGATGTGTCTCGGTCAGAGATCGTGATCTTTTACGAGCTGTCCAAGCTTGCTGGCACGACAAACAAGCTGTGCCCGCAAGCAGCCAGCCGCGATCCCTTCATCCTCATCACCGAGACAACGCTCTTTTGGGCGGTGATGGGGAGTAGTGATGATCGCATCCGTGGCGAGCAAAGTGCTGCTTTGGCATACTTGCGACTGCAGCTCCTTGCTGTACTCAGTAGGTCGCACTTGTTTATGCCATGTCTACATGATATGATGCTAACACTCCACTTTTATCCAAGACTACCAAAAAGCCAGCTGGGCCTCGCTCATCCAACACGACGATCAAGAAGGCGTTCAGCAATGCAAGGAGCTCTGTATCCTCAACATACTCCTTCCCGGCCTCCGCCCAAGAAAGGCCGCTATCAGACGCCAGACGAGGCCGACAAGGAGGTGTTTGAGCAGGTCCAAGCAAATGACGCAGTCATTGCTGATGCGATGCAACTGGCTGAGCACGAGGGTCTGGTTGGCAAGGAGCGCCAGGAGTTTATAGACGCCGTGATCGATGGTCTTCCTCCTGCAATTCCAAGCAAACCGACCGCGGTGGGCAGCTTCCGGACCGGACGGATACAGCATCTTTCAATTGGCGCTGGACTATCGCACAGACCGTCCAGAGTCGCCTCGCAGTATGTGGCGTGCTTGAATGCTTTGGTGCACACATTGGTTCTGACTGCCGCCTTGATCTGCATGCTCCAACATGGCATCTTTAGGCGAGCAGCCGTGGCTTGCTGATGGCATGCCTGATGATGATGATGATGATGATGATGACGATGGGCATGATGGGCATGATCACTTGGATGGCGAATGTGAGTTGCTGTGCCAATCCAGACGCACACTTGTTGTCCACACCGACTGACATGCCATCCACAGCCGCCGATCCTGCCGACCCATCAGCCGCCAAGCCAAAAGCGCCCAATCCTGTAAGCCACTTGCATGCCAACCTCGCGCATTGGTGCACATGCATTGCACATTCCTCACTCATGTCATGGCATGACAGGGCAAGCTCAGCTTCTACGCCTCGCAGCGATTGCTCAACATTGTCAAAGCCAACAAGTTGTTCACCAACAAGGGCTACCGGTTTGTGCGTATTGTCGGCATTGATTGGGGCGAGCGGTACATGTATGGCGCGTCCAGCATGCTGGTGATCTGGCAACCTTCACCTATACCCTCGAGTCCAACTACGTGCTCTCCTCTGGCATGGCACGAGCCGAGCACAGCCTTCAGCGGTGGTATGCATGCAATGACTCTGCCACGCGCACTCTTGACCAGATCAACTCACAGTGCCTGCCTCTTGTGCCAGGCTCAACAATCGATATGCCAAGGCAGCCGACATCCAGGCGGCCATTGCATTCAAGACAGCAAAGCATGCCGATCCAAACGTCAAGCCTGGCGAGAGAGCCTTTTGGGATCTGCGCTGCCATGCGTACTGCACGCCATTCCTGAATGCACGGGTACGTTTTCTGTTTCTGGATGCCCATTGACATGACCGCCATGCTGCTTGATCGCCTGCTGATTGCACTGGATGGCATGGCATGGCATGGCATTCCACAGAAGGTCAAGGCCAAGCGGTTCACCATGCGCAGCAACAGCACGTCAGATCGCGGAACAGGCTCTTGAGGGCATCATGAAGCTGGCAGGATCGAAGACTGGAGAGCGCGCATCAGCTGCGTCTCAAGGCCTCCCTGTCAGCAACCCAGAGAAGGACATTCCCGTTGTCTGGGCATTTGGCATCGACTTTACAGGCCAAGGTGGCCGGCATGCTGTGTTTGAGAAGTTTCTCATCAGGCATCTGCCGGTCGTCTGGATATGCCTATGTGCGTCTGATGCCACGCTGTCCATCCATCCATCCATCCATCTGTGCACCAACTGACCACACACACACACACACACACACACACACACACACACACACACAGATCTACCGCTGCAACGAGAACCTGACCAGCCAGATGTGCCGCAGTGCAAGCAGCGGATCCCAGACAAGAACCGCACCAACCTGCGACGCTACGAGTGCATACCATGCAAGACTGTCTACCACCGCGATGTGCTTGGAGCCACCAACATCGGGATGGTCGCACTGTGGCATCTGCTCTTTGGACACCGGCCGCTCTATTTGATGCACACGCCAGTCGATCCTCCTGTCGTCCAGCAGCCTCCAGCACCAGATCCGCCTGTCGTCCAGCAGCGTCCAACACGCAGACAGCGTGCCAGCAAGTCCAAGTGCCACTCCACGTGCTCTGACTTCCAGCACAACCACCAACACTTTGAATCGGGGCACCTCCCAATCGACCTAACGGGTCACTTATCAATCATTTTCAAACAATGGTGCAAGGTAAGCCCCTGGTTGGATGTGCCTCGCCGCCTGTCGTCGCATGTTCTTTGCTGACTCGAACCTTCAATCACGTGATATGTGGGCTTGCATTCGTCGCCTCTCGGGTCGAATCCAATTCCAAAACGCTTGGTAATTGGATGAATGTCGGCGCCATTTGCCGGCGGTTTGCCGGTATTCCCTCGCCCTATTGCCCACCCTCGTTCATTCGACAAGCTCCAGCACCCTGATCTGCCCTGCGAGTTGGCTGCCGCGAGCACATTGCCCGTCTTGCGCTTCCAGCACACCGAGCTCACAAACTGCAGGGTCCGTCTGCGGCAGCATCTCGCCCTGACACGCCAGCAACGAAGACAACAACAGCGGCAGCAGCGGCATGTTCACGTGTCAGCGCAGTCACACACGCCATGCATGCACTTGCATCTTACGTGATGCGATCCATGGTGGTGCCAAACGAGTGCTTGAGCACTGGCGCGACAGCTGGTGGTAGTATGTAAACATCTCGTTCGTCTCGCTGCCACGCCAGAAACTCAGAGTCGCAGTTGATCGCCAGCCCAACAAAGTTCTTCTCGTTCGAGTGCCCCGAGAAGGATCGGATGCAGTTGCTGTTCTCGCCATCCTGGCCTCCTTGCAGCGCGTCATCGCCGATCCATCCAAACTGGCTGCCTGCCTCCAGAAATGCCGCTCATGTCTGGCTTGTTTCCAGGCAGCACGCCGCTCTTGCCCGCCGTGCCTGTCACGCCATCGCGTAACGACCAGAGCCGCAAGGTGCAGTCGGTTGATGCCGTCACCATTTCATGGTTGTTGAGGAACTTGACATACGACACGGCCTTGCGGTGGCCCTTGAACACATGCACCGGCGCACTCAGATTGCGAAGATCGTAGTAGTGCGCGTGGTGTCCGCTGATCCTATCGCGACGTGGTTGGTGAAGGTTGGATGGAACTTGACCGAGCACACGTTCGACTTGGCGTCAAATCGTCGCAACGAGTGTCGCTGATTGACCGACCAGAGCTTGACTGTATCCGCACCAGCCAGCCAGCCAGCCAGTCAGTCAGTCAGCCACCGCCGTACGCCCATGCATCCAGACGTGAATCATCAGCTCGCATACCCTTCATGTCATCGCCGCCACTTGCAATCCGCATGGGGTCTGCCAGACTGAAATCAACCGACCACACACGCTTCTCGTGCTCCTTGAACAACGTGATGCTCGTGCCAGTCGCAGTGTCCCACAGCCCGACAATGCCGTCGTAGTCTGATGCAAGCAGATACGACTTGACGTACGAATTGAACGACAGGCAGCTGACCTTGGACTTGGTCGTCATCTCGCGAACAGGGAACTTGGGAACATGCTCAAGGCGTGGATCCACATCCTCGTCAAGCTCGTCCGCTCCATCGCCAACATCGCCGTCGTCAGCGTCTGCGCCGGCAACTTGATCGGATGCACGCGGTATGGACGGATCACCAGCCGATGCAGACGCCCGCGTCCCGAGCCTGTCCCTGACGCATTCCCTGCCATTGAGCTCGCAAAATTGTGTTGCGACACTCCTCCGCGGCCAAGGATACTGCTCAGTATCCCGCTCCGCTGCCCATGCCACCAAGTTGCACACCATAAATGGCTGCATCCATGGCGGCTCTGACAAGCGATCGATCCAGTGACGCAAAATGCCCTGTTTGCTGTTGCTGCTGCATCATCTGCGACGAAAATCTGCAATACAGCCGACTCGACTTGCTGCTGCACGCCTTGTGATGCGGCTGCTCGGTGGGAACGCGGCTGTATCCGAGGCCGGTTGTGCGCATAGGGTTCTCTGGTCCTTGGTCACGAACCCGGCAGAGCTGGCCAGCTCTCGTGGGTCGACAACCACGGTCGCGTACTCGTAAATCTTGATCTTCTTGCTGACTCGGCCTGGCAAAAAACTCGTCGTCCTTGTCAAACTCGATCGAGGACACAATCGACGACACGCTCGGCAGCATGTTGTCGCCGTAGAAGAGTGTGGCCAGTGTGCGGAACCGTGAGTATCGCGTAAACTTGCAAGCGACGACGAGAATCTGGCAAGAGACTCGGGAAGGTCCGTGGCTGGATGATGGGCGTCTTTCACGTCTGCTTCTGCACTCTTGGCTGTGGCGTGTGGCCGAGCCGGGTGGTGCTTGTTGTCAGTGGCAGAAACAATCAAATGCGGCGTCGTTTCGCGCGTGTCGACCTGTCGACAACTCACCATTTCCAAGCCGCTTACCAAAGTAGAATCCTTGCAGGTCTGCCATGTGTGCCTTGAGAAGAGGCAGCCGTTCCTCGGCCTTTTCAATGCCAGGTAACGACGAGATGTTGACTTGCGTCTTTTTTCGGTGCGGACTGGATCTTGGCTGCCAAGCTGCTCTGCTCTTGGCTGTGCAAGTTGTGTTGTGTCGCTTGGCCTGAGGCCATTTCCTATCCAGCCATTGCGAGTCAGTCCACGTTTTCTTGCCATGGTTCGGCTACAAGCAAACGCTCACCGAATGCGTGCGTTTGTGGAGTGTGGCATCTGTGTAGGTATGGCTCTCTAAAGGCTCTGTGCTGTCTACTCGAGACGAAAAGACTGCAGTGATGCCGGTCCATCCTGGCCTGCTACAGCAGCTGCAGCTGACGTTGTTGACAAGACAGTTGGTGCGGACATGTCGCCAACAGCAGACGTGCTGCCCAAATGGCGCATGCTCTTGGCTGGCCGCCCGTCCTGCTCGGGTGCTTCTGGGACCTGGGCTGCTGCTGCTTTGGCTGCTGCTGCTGCCGAATTGCGAGACTGGTACCCAGTGCTTGGCTTGCTTGAGCTGTGCCGTGCCCAGTTTGCGTCACAGGCACGCCAACGTCCAGATCTCCTTGGTCGCCCTCGCTCTCACCGCACTCGGCCTCGCCCACAGTGGCATCCTTGGCGCCGGCATCGACAGCGACGCGCGCAAACACACGCCGCACCGTGTCAATGTCGCGCCGACAGACACGCCAGCTGCCGAGTCAACTGCTCCTGGATCAACTGCTTCTCGTGCAATGTTTGCTGCAGGAATCGTCCAGCAGTTTGAGCTCCACAACCTGGTCGCCGCGCTTGAGCTTCTGCTTGTGTGCGAGCAGCGTCGACACAATGGCGTCAATGTCTGCAATGCTCATCTCTGCCGGCAGATCCGCCGCGGTGCCTGGCACGACCAGCGTCTTGCGTCCCGACACAGAGCCGCTGGGTCTGGCGGCGCTGTCCGGGCCAGCCTTGCCTGCGACGTTCGACAGCAGGTCGTTCACTGGGGCAGCGGCCATTGTGGACGGCGCGAGTCAGCCAAGAGCGCATGCGTTGTCGGGGCAGCACATGCAGCCGGCATGCAGCGGGGCACGCCACCGACGCACACATGAAGTTTGGAAAGACCTGGCTGCCGGTCCAGCGGGGTTCTGCAGATGGGGCAGGGGCCTGGGCGTCGACAGCAGCGTCCCTGTCCTGCGAGCTGCTCGATTGGGGAGCGTGCGAGTCCAGATGCTGCTGGATGCACTCGAAGCTGTGCGGCGGGCATGTGCGCAAGTCAGCGAGAAGCGAGGCAAGCGGCGAGGCAAGCGGCGAGGCAAGCGCAGCAGGCGAGGCGCACGCACCAGAAGCTGTGGCCGCACTTTGCCATGTAGGCGTGCCGGATGACGTCCAGACAGATGTGGCTGTTGCCCACTCAGCGGTCAGCCTGGCGTGGTGGCAAGCATCTGGCAGCAGACGCATGCCGGACTTGCCAGTTGGTGGCGGGCTCGCCTGCCCGTGCTGTCCGTGCTTCCAGGGATGCTGCCGCTGTGGCTGCCGCCCTGTGCCCGTCCGGCGCTCCGTCGTGCTCGCGGCTGTTCATGTCGAGATCGTGGCCAAGTCGGCTTCGCTGCACAAACGGCAACTGGCGTGTCCGCCATCGCACAGATGGATGCGCACCTGCCAAGATCCCTGCCAACAGCTTGGCTGTCTCGGTCTGAAAGGCCATGAAGCAGCAGGCCATTGATAGCAGACTACGCCATGGCCGAAGCAGCCGGTTGCACAAGCAAACTACCATGCCGCGATCCCGCGTTTCCATGTGGCATGCAGCTTGCCATGCAGGCTCGCCATGCAGGCTCGCCCAGTACACAGCCAGAATGCAAAGGAACCATTCAACTTCATTGACGTGTAGTGGGTGGCAGGGCTTGTATGTTGGGGCAGTGGTCCGACCGACGCGGATGTAAGAGCCCAGAGGCAAAAAGAAGGAAGAAAGGGTGGTGTGTGGAGGAATGAATGGATGAACTACTTGTTGTGCGAGAACCAGCTGCGCACCCACGACGAGTGGAGCTGACAGCACCCCATGGCAGCGATCGTCCATCCGGCAGGCCGCTCGCCGGCCAGACCGTCATAGTGCAGCGACGATCGGCCAAGATGGGGCGATCCGGCCGACATGGATCGCATGCGGTCGTCGTGCGGCGGTCCGGCAGACGCGGCAGCCGCGGCAGCAAGGCCTTCTCGACGTCCTTTTTCCAGATATGGAACGGCCCCGTGACCGTCGACGCGGTCAGGCGGATGGCCGTGGTGGCCGACTCGATGGTGGTGACGGCAAGGTCGGGACGGTGGACGGCATCGACATCGACATCCTCGCCATCAAACACGGGCTCGCTCGACGCAGGGGCGAGGTCTGCCGTCTCGGCTTGCGAGAGCTGTTCGGATTGGACGGCAGGGCTCTGCATGTCAACGACATCGTCCATCTGGAGCATGGGCTCGGCAAGGCTGCTGGCGCTGCTGCTGAGAACCCAGTCCTGGGTGCTGGCGGCCTCCTGGACGTGCTCGGCAAGAGCAACCAGCTCCTTGAGAGCGTAGTAGAAGCGTCGGAGCTCCTTCCACTGGCCGTCGCGCGGGTCCATCATGCGCACGGTCTCGGTGAGCGACTGGAACAGGCCCTTGGACGAGAAGATGGACGACGACGACGCGTTGATGGTCGAGCGCGTGATGCCGATCTGGCCAGCCTGCAGGTTGCTGAAGCTCGTGCGGTGGTTGGGGGCGGTCGACATGGCGGCAGCGCTCGAGTTGGCGGCAGCAAATGGCACCGAGATGGACGACCGCACCGACGGCGACGCCATGGACGCGACGGACGAAGCGGCGTCATCGTCGCCTGCAACCGATCCAGCCGCCGACATGGTCACGCTGTGGTTGCTGTTGGTGCCGGCGTGGCTGGCGGCAGTCTCGACCGGCATGATGGCGAGCCACGCAGGGTCGTCGAGCACAAACTCTCGGAACGTGGCCATCCACTCGGCGACATTGAACAGCTGGTCGTAGCTGTCGCTGGAGCCGTGCGGGAACGAGCCTGGCATCGCAAGGTGCTTGGAGGAGGTCATGCGCAGCAGGCCACGCTCGATGCGCGTCATGTAGTCCAGGAAGCGCGGCGACACCTTGCGAGTGGCAAAGATCATGTAGGCGACCGGCGCAAACGTGGCCGGGCGAATCGGCACGCCCATGTCGTAGAGCGCAGCCAGCGAGTCACGCGAGAGCGCCTCGGTTTCCTCATCAAGTGCGGGCGGACGCTGGCGGAGCATCCACGAGAACAGCATGCGGTTGGGCTGCTTGGACGTGGACAGCTGGCGGCCAGGAGGCGGCGTGACCACCTCGTTGGGGTTGCTCGCCACACGCACGGTGCCGCCCACCAGCAGATCAATGAGACACGACTCGACAAACACGTGGTCGAGGCCGAAGCGCGCAACCAGGACAGGCCAGACGGCGTCGCTCATGCCGCCGTGCACCAGGCCAAACGTCGTGGCCATGGGCAGCACGTAGCGACGCTTGAGGCGCATCTCGCGAATGTCGTACGGGTGGGCGAGAAGTGCACGGCCGATCGTGGACTCGGGGACCTTGAACTCGGCAATGAGGAAATCCACAATGCGGATCGACGCGCGGCGGTTCTGGCAAAGCAGCTCGTAGAGCGCGTCCTCGACCATGGCCACAAGCTTGTCGTGCGGGAAGTACTCCTTGAGCAGCGCACGCACACCGGCAAAGTCGGGTGTCATGATGCGCGTGTCCATGAGCAGAGGGACGGCGACAGCGCGCGTGATGACAAAGCCGAGCGCGAGGATGTAGGCGACGGTGTCGATGCTCCACTCGGTGTCGCGGAGCACGCGCAGGAGGATGCCATCGTTGGCCGTCTCAAAGGACACGCCGGCATGGGTGGCAAGGTGATGCAGCATCACGGGGTCGTAGTTGGCGAGGTTGGCCAAGCTGTCCCAAAGGACGCCGAGGTCAAACGAGTCTTGCTGCGCCTTGGCGTTGAGGGCGGGCACATACAGGTGCTCATTGACGACGACGGCAAGACGGTCCATGTCGGGCGGCTGGCGAGCAAGCGACACGATCAGCTCGGCAGGGTCGTCCAGCCAGCCGTGGGAGGCGGCAGCCTCGTCGGGGTCAGCAGCCTCGATATCTGCGTGTATGCAGCAAAACGTGAGCATGACGCAGCCGATCCATATGGCAATGTTCGCAACGACACTCACCGACAGGGTCGACACCACGAATGCGCAGCTTGTCGCCATACGCGCGGAAGCCATGTGCGACAAAGAACTCGGCGGTGCCAGCGGGCAGCACAACAGACTTGTTGGCATGGGCTCTGTAGGCTGTCTCGATCAAGAACTTGGGCAGGAGCGCACCCTGGCGAAGGAGTGCCTCTGCAAGCTCAAAGGTGAGCATCTGCGGCTCAGTGGTGTAGATGTGGTGGATGACCAGCTGGGGGCTGTGGCTGATTGGCGTAAAGACAGACGCGCGTCAGTTCAAGTCGCGATTTGGAGTGCAAGGCCAGAGACGTGGACAGACTTACTCATGGATGAGGAGGCAAGCGCGAAGAGAGGGCTCGCGGCACACATCGCGGAACGTTTTGCAGCAGAGGGGCAGGATGCGAAGGCTGGCAGGGTCTCTCTTGCTCACATGGAGGAAGATGCGCTCCCACACAGCAGCAGGGAGAAGGACCTGGGCAGGCGACTGCACTGCAGCCACGTGCTCGTCATCTGTTTCGTAGTCCTGCACGTGGATCTGCTTCTCAACAACCTCCCAATCGTCAAACACGCCATCATGAATAGGCGATGGTGCACGAACGGCAGCGACAATGGTGGCAGTCTTGATCTCGGTGGTCTCGACGTGCTTCTCGATGGTTTCCACATTCTGCTCAGTGATCTTGACGTGCTGTTCAAACTCGATGGTCTCGTCAATCGTTGTGGTGGCAGTCTCGATCTCGACGTGCTGCTCAACCTCGACAGTCTCCTCGACAGTGGCGGTGGTGGTCTCGATCTCGACGTGCTGCTCGATGGTCTCGACATGCTGCTCAACCTCGACAGTCTCCTCGACAGTGGCGGTGGTGGTCTCGATCTCGACGTGCTGCTCGATGGTCTCGACATGCTGCTCAACCTCGACGGTCTCGTCAACCGTGGTGGTGGTGGTCTCGATCTCGACGTGCTTCTCGATGGTCTCGACGTGCTGCTCAACCTCGACAGTCTCGTCAACCGTGGTGGTGGTGGTCTCGATCTCGACGTGCTGCTCGATGGTTTCGACGTGCTGCTCAACCTCGACAGTCTCCTCGACAGTGGTGGTGGTGGTCTCGATCTCGACGTGCTGCTCGATGGTTTCGACGTGCTGCTCAACCTCGACGGTCTCCTCGACAGTGGTGGTGGTGGTCTCGATCTCGACGTGCTGCTCGATGGTCTCGACATGCTGCTCAACCTCGACGGTCTCCTCGACAGTGGCGGTGGTGGTCTCGATCTCAGTGATCTCGACGTGCTGCTCAACCTCGACAGTCTCGTCAACCGTGGTGGTGGTGGTCTCGATCTCGACGTGCTGCTCGATGGTCTCGACATGCTGCTCAACCTCGACAGTCTCCTCGACAGTGGCGGTGGTGGTCTCGATCTCAGTGATCTCGACGTGCTGCTCAACCTCGACAGTCTCCTCGACAGTGGTGGTGGTGGTCTCGATCTCGACGTGCTGCTCGATGGTCTCGACATGCTGCTCAACCTCGACAGTCTCCTCGACAGTGGCGGTGGTGGTCTCGATCTCAGTGATCTCGACGTGCTGCTCAACCTCGACAGTCTCGTCAACCGTGGTGGTGATGGTCTCGATCTCGACGTGCTTCTCGATGGTCTCGACGTGCTGCTCAACCTCGACAGTCTCCTCGACAGTGGCGGTGGTGGTCTCGATCTCAGTGATCTCGACGTGCTGCTCAACCTCGACGGTCTCCTCGACAGTGGCGGTGGTGGTCTCGATCTCAGTGATCTCGACGTGCTGCTCAACCTCGACAGTCTCGTCAACCGTGGTGGTGGTGGTCTCGATCTCGACGTGCTGCTCGATGGTCTCGACATGCTGCTCAACCTCGACAGTCTCCTCGACAGTGGCGGTGGTGGTCTCGATCTCAGTGATCTCGACGTGCTGCTCAACCTCGACAGTCTCGTCAACCGTGGTGGTGATGGTCTCGATCTCGACGTGCTTCTCGATGGTCTCGACGTGCTGCTCAACCTCGACAGTCTCCTCGACAGTGGCGGTGGTGGTCTCGATCTCAGTGATCTCGACGTGCTGCTCAACCTCGACGGTCTCCTCGACAGTGGCGGTGGTGGTCTCGATCTCAGTGATCTCGACGTGCTGCTCAACCTCGACGGTCTCGTCAACCGTGGTGGTGGTGGTCTCGATCTCGACGTGCTGCTCGATGGTCTCGACATGCTGCTCAACCTCGACAGTCTCGTCAACCGTGGTGGTGGCAGTCTCGATCTCAGTGGTTTCGACATGCTGCTCAACCTCGACGGTCTCCTCGACAGTGGCGGTGGTGGTCTCGATCTCAGTGATCTCGACGTGCTGCTCAACCTCGACAGTCTCGTCAACCGTGGTGGTGATGGTCTCGATCTCGACGTGCTTCTCGATGGTCTCGACGTGCTGCTCAACCTCGACAGTCTCCTCGATCGTGGTGGCGACAGTCTCGATCTCGACGGCCTCGACAAGCTCCACGACAGAGGCCGTCTCGATCTCGGCGTGGCGTTCAACGTCTCCGTACTGCACAGCCCACCAAGCCACCAGCCCATCAAAAACACGCGTCGTCAGCACACGCCACGACAACAGTATACAAGTCAGCAGCACACCACGCGTACCTGGAGCGCCTCAACGACTTGAACCGTCTCGCCGTCAAAGTCTTGGCCAAACTGCACGCCGCCACGCTCGACAACGACCGGGCTGCTAAACTGGGCAGCAAACTGCTGCTGCAGGATCTCGTACTGCGCCTGGATCTCCTGGTACTGGCGGTACTGCTCGTACTCGGAGCCGTGTGCCTGGTCCTGCTGCGCTTCGTTGTTGTCGTCGTCGTCGTCGTCGTCATTGCCAGCGCCCTGCATCTCGTCGATCATGGCCGTCAGGAGCCCGTCCACGTCAAGGTCCACGTCAAGGTCAAGGCCACGATCAGCACTCACGCCCATGTCGTCAATCTCCGAGTCGACGCCATCGTCGCGCAGCACAGCCGGGTACAGGTCGTCAAACGTCGAGATGGCGTTGGCCGCAGACGGCGGGTACAGGTCGTCAAAGGCAATGCCGTCCAGACCGGCCGGCTCGCCCGCGTACGTGAACGCAAGGGCCTCGTCGTAGTCGCCGTGGATGCTGCCGGATGCGGCCGACTGGCTCTGGTAGAACTGCTGGTTGAGGTCGACCACGTCGGGCGAGCCGTCGAGGGGCTCGGGGTACGACGCGATGTCGGTCGACAGACGCCTCAGCGGCATCGACATCGGCTCGCTGTCTGCGACGGCCGACGGGTTGGCCGAGTAGCTCAGGCTGTAAAAGTCTGCGGCCGCGGCCGACGCGAGGCCGACCTGCGAGAGCCGGTGCGACACGGCGTTGGACACGGACACAAACGACGCGGCCGGGTCGGGCAGGCCAAAGTCGTCGAGGAGGAAGCGCGAGCCCGAGGGCGTCTCGCTGAGCGACGACGGCGCCGTGTGCACAAAGTCGAGGTGCGCCGGGCGGTGCTCGTACAGGAACTGGGCCGACAGCGGGCGGCGCGACTCGACGGCCGCGGCGGTCTCGTCCAGCAGGTCGTCGAGGTCCTGCGCGGTCGCCGCCGCCGTCTGCTCGACAAAGTGCACCAGCTGCGCGTGCGGCTCTTCGTCCGAGTCGAGGCGCTCGTCGTCGAGGCTGCCCAGGATGTCGTGCAGCTTGGCCGGCGGGATGAACTGCACCGGGAACAGCCCCGGGCTGTCGATGGACTCGTCGTCGTCGTCGTCGTCGTCGTCGTCGTCGCTGTCGTCGTAGGCATCGCTGCCGTTGTCGTCGGCATCGGCATCGGCATCGGCAGCGTCGCCGTGCTGCTCAAAAGTGGCGTTCGTGGGCTCCTCTGCGGCGCCTGCAGCGTCGCCAGTGCCGCTCTCGTGGTGCACATCACCTGACTCGCCGCTGCTGAACCACAGCTGCTTGTCGTCGGCAGGGGGAGCAGCAGGGGCAGCAGCGTCGGTGGGGGTGCTGGCGTCCTCGCCGTCCTCGCCGTCGTGGGCGTCCTCGTAGTCGCTGAACGTCGTGTCGGCGTCGGCCGCCTCGACAGGCGATGCGGGCGTGCCGTCGTCGGCAGCCATCTGCGCACCGCCAGAGCCGGTGGATTCGTCATCGACAACATCGTGGTGCACGGCGTCGTCGGCATCATCGGCCGTGGTGGTCTTGGTGGTGGTCGTGGTCGTGGTGGTGGAGAGCTCAATGGTCGTGACGGCTGCGGCCGGGAGCGCCTGGTCCAGGTCCAGCAGCCAGCCGTCGCCGAGCGAGGCCGCTCCAGGCGAAAGCGGGATGGCCGTCGCGGGCGTCAACACGTGCTCGTCGCCGGCGCTGCCATTGGCGCCGCTGTCGCCATCCTCCTCGGCGGTGGGTGCAAGCAGCGGTGCGGCAGCCAGCGACGACAGCATCAGGTCGTCAAAGTTGAACGTGAGGCGGGACGATGGCGGCAGCAGCGGCTGCTCGAGGCCGAGCTTGCCTGCCATTGGCGCCAGGGCCTCGAGGGCCTCCATGGGCTCCATGGACGCAACGGCGTCGGTGGGCGATGTGGGTGCACTGACGGGCGATGCCAGCGGGCTGGTGTCCTCCTGCATCAATTTCTATTTATGGGCAAAATGAAGAAAAAGTTTCAGGTGCCGATTTATGCAGATCCATCTTCGCGAACAAACGAACGCGCTTGCCGCTCGGCGGCATCGACTCGCGACCGCAGGCCGTCGAGCTCGGCGTCCATCCCGCCTCTTGCGTGTGCACCACGGCCGTCGTCGTCTGCCGCGTCGCCGCCCTTGCTGGTGGCCATCGAGGTCAGCCCGCCGCCCGCAGCACTCTCGCCCTCATCCAGGTCGCCGGCATTCGTGCTGTCTTCCACGCCAGTCCCGCCAGCATTCGCGCTGTCCTCCACAGCACCTACGCTACCGGCACCGGCACCAGCACCACCACCACTGCCCGACGCATGGATCCCCAGCCGGTTCTCGATCCCCACCAGCCGGCGGTTCAGGTCTGTCAGCGCCGTGCCAAACTTTTCGCCGTACACGACCTGCATCTCGCGGAAATGCAGCCGCACAAGGCCCTCGATCATCTGCCCCGACGACTGCAGCGTCTGCAGGAGCGTCGACGATTTGCGGATCTGGTCCTTGAGCGTCGCTTGCAGCCGCAGCTGCGTCTCGTGCTGGTCGTACATGGCCTCGAACACACCCAGAAACGCCTGGCGTGACATGGCCGGCGGCGGAAAGGCTGACGGCGGCTGCCCAGACGACGGGCCGTTGGCTGTGTACGGCTGGCCCGTTGACAGCAGGTTGCCGGCAGAGGCAGACTTTGTGCTGTTGCTGGTGGTGCTGCTGCTGTTGCCGCCCGTTGCTGCTGCTGCTGACGCGGAGACGCCGTGCTGCGGCAGTGGCCCAGAGTTGGTTGCCAGGGCCGTCGAGATCTTGAGCGGCCGGTTGTGGGCCGATCCGCCGCCATGCATGCCCGTCTTGGATCCGCGTTGTCCAGCCTTGGACGAAACCGACGACGAGCTGGAATGCATCTGCTGTTGTTGCTGCTGCTGTTGGCTGGCTGGTGGGGGAAAGAAGCCGCGAATGGCACCAGGCGCGCTCGGATGTGCGGTGGCAGGCATGGGCGGCAGCATGTGCTTGGTATGCATCGAGTGATTAGAGGTGTCGTTGTTGTTATCGATAGTGTTGCTGTTGCCATGGTGGTTCATGCTGTCCACGCCGCCATGGCCGCCATGCTGGCCGTGGGATCGGAGCGACGATGACGACAGCGACGATGAGTTGCCCGCGTCTATGCCGGCACCGCTGTTGTTGCCAAACGGATGTATGGAACGGATCTCGTGGGTAAAGTTGCGCGGCAGGGGCAGCTCGCGGTTGGGGAACTCGCCGCGCGGGGATACGAGATGGTCAATGGACGCCCAAGCGCTGGGCATGTCGGCGCGTGCGACGGGAGCGCGGATACGGCCCACTGGACGCGAGAATGCCGACTGCTGTTGTTGTTGGGATTGCTGCGGCTGTTGTTGGGATTGCTGCGGCTGTTGTTGCTGGGATGACTCTGTGGATGCGTGCAATATCAACAGTCAGACGATGGCGAGCACATGCATGGCAGCCGATGCGTGCAAGGAACCCACTCTTTCGGGCTTCGATGATGGCCTCTTGCTGCTGCTTGAGCCGTATCGCCTGGTCCATGACCAAGGCATCCTGCGACGATCGCTCTGGGAACGCCGTGTCGATGGACAGGCGTTTGCGCAGCTTGGACGGCCGGCTCGACGAGGGAGTAGCGACCGTGGCGGCGTTGGCGGCGGTCGCAGAGCGAGACAGGTCCGACTCGCTGACACCCATGTTGGAGCGCAGCGATCCGGTAGAGGCAGCATGGGTGACGATGCGGAGCGGCGGCTTGGAATGGAGCGCAGCCGAGGGCGACGACAGTTGGTCAGCCGGCCGCTTTCTATCCTTGGGCCTGTCCATCTGCTGCTGATGTTGTTGTTGTTGTTGAGAGTGGTGGTGAGAGTGGTGGTGAGAGTGGTGCGTATGATGTTGGCCAGACGATGACGACGGCAGATCCGCCGCAGTGGGCAGCTGTGCACCAGCGGCCGCGGCCGCAGACGACAGCGACGACAGCGACGACAGCGACGGCAGCGACGGCAGGGATGGATTGAGCAGCGTCTCCACGATGCGCAGGCGCGACACGGGGACGGGCGAGAGATGCGGCACGATGCCCAGGGCAACGAGGTCTGCGCCGGCCTTGCCGGACAGCACCGAGTCGCGCGAGATGTCGGCGAGGCTGCGCACAAAGTCCGAGTGGGCGGGGCTGGCCTCGAGGCTCTTTGCGACGTGGAGCAGCACGTCGGGCCGCACGTAGACGTCGTGCGCGGGCGAGGGCGGGGCCGCCGTCGATGCCGCCGTCGATGCTGCTGATGCCGTCGATGCAGCCGCCACCGACGCGGACGCAGGCAGCGAGACGACGGCCGCGGAGGTGGACGGATGCGAGGCCAGATGCGGCGAGAGGGCGGCGATGTGGCCGACGGGGAAGCCCAGCAGGACGTCGAGCTCGGAGAGCTTGAGGAAGGGGGCAGGGGAGGGCGAGGGCGAGGGCGAGGACGAGGGCGGGGGCGGTGCCAGCGAGGCGGGCAGCCAGTACAGGGCGAGCGAGGCATCGGACGGCGTCGTCACAAAGACGAGCCTGTTGGCGACGGCGCTGCTGGGGGCGGCGTGCACCGAGTGAACGGCGTCGGCCATGTCGGTGTCGGTGTTGGCGTCGGCGTTGGTGTCTGCGTCTGCGTCTGCGTCCGAGTGTGCAGTAGACGGCCTTGGCGAGGAAGACGAGCGGCGCAGATGGCGGATGCCTTGGCGATGGGAGGCGTGCAGGCGGTGGTGGTTGGCGTGGGAGGTGGGATCTGGGCAGAGGGCGGGCAGGTGGAGACGGCAGGCGGCGTGTCAGTGCAAGGGTGCGCGGCGTGGATGGCACAGTGCAGCGCAGTGCGGTGCGGTGCACACGCTGACGGTGCACACTCCACGCTGGCTGTGGCGGGCTGCGTGGATGTGTGCACCAGTGCGTGCGTGCGTGTGCGTGCACCAGGCGGAGTGTGCACCAGGCGGCAAATGAGGAGGCGCCGCTGGCTGGCTGGCTTCGTTGCTGGCTTGAAGGCTGAAGGCTGCTAGAAGGCTGCCTGTGCGTGCAGCCGTGCGGCCGTGTAGCCGTGCACCACACCTGGCCATCTAGTCGCCGCCACACACAGGCACTCATGCAGGCACTCGTGCAGCTCCAGCAGACACGCACCGTGCGTCGCCGGCAGCGTCCCCGAGAGAGAAAGCGCTCCGCCCGGCGCTCCACTCGGCTGGCTGACGGGCAGGCCGACGGGCAGGCCCTTGGCGTGCGTCTGCGTGGTCGGCGTGGGCGGCTGGGCCGACACCACGGACGCCAGAAACGACAGCGGCGACTGCGACGGATCGGCCATGTGCGTCGTTGTAGCTGGCTGGCTGGCTTCGTTGTCGGCTGGCTTGGAGGCTGGCAGGCAGGCAGGCCGTCGATGCTGACGAGGGCAAGTTGCCAACCAATCTTCCGCCCGTGCAACGCCTCCGCTTCAAAGTCGCCGATTTCACGTGTGCGTGTGTGCACAGCCACGCCGCTTTACGCCGCCTTACGCCGCTTTACGCCGCCTGACGCCGCCACAATCTGGCCGTCAAACAACTGGCGTTTATTCCCACACGGCCCGACGCTCCCGCCCTCTCAGCGGCCAGAAGTCGGACGGAACCACTTTGGAAACTTGGCCTTGCCGCCTCCTCCGGCCCCGCTGCCGGCCCCGCTCCCGCTGCCCTCGCCGTACAGCTCCGCGTCGTCCATCTGCGCATCCGCGCCGCCCGCCTGTCCGCCCAAAACAGCCGCATTGTGGCGCTGCCGCTGCCGCTCGCGCTCGAGCTCCATCGCAATCTGTGCGTCGCTCTCGCCCTCTTCACTATCGCCCACTGTCGCTGCGGCCGCTGCGGCTGCTGCTGCCCTCGCTGACTCGGCCGCCGACCGTGCCTCGGCCGCCGCTGCCGCCTTGTCGCCATGGCCCGGCTGCCGAGCCACAACATCGTCGACATCCGACACCGGAAACGCTTCCGCAATCCCAAACGCCGCCGTGCCAAGAACAGGACCTTCGGGTGTCTCTACCCCTGGCTCGTCGGCCCAGCCAAAGTACACGAGCGACGCCGGGCCAGCTGCGCCGCCCAGAACGTCTCGCTCGCCTTAAGGTTCCGGTGCGGCGGCGTCACGTACAGCACAAACGCCCGTCTGGCTCGCGCAGATGCTCCTTGACAAGCGCGTACGCCTCGCTGACTGCATTCGCAGTCACAGATACCAACGCCCCCAACGCGTCAGTCTCCTCCCTCTGGCACTTTCCTGCCAACACTTTGACAGAGAGACTGCAGGCTCTTACGGGGTGCTCCAGACCAAAACGCCGCCTGCAGCGTCATGCGGTCCGGGAACCGCACACGTAGCAGCGTCTTTGGGTACTTTTGCCGCTTGGCCTCTTCTTCGCGCTCGCGCATCGACCGCGTCATCAGCGGTGCCTCGGGACGCCTTGCGCGACTTGGACTGCTGCGCCGCCACAAGCGCCTTGACCTCGTGCGGCGTCAGCTGGAAGAACGAGTCCGGTAACTCGACTGCACCGTGCGGCATCGCATTGCTTGCTGCGTCAGTCCGCACTCGTCTCATCCCATGTGCACGTGGAGGCTCCATCGGGCAACTCACTCTTGCGTGTCGGCATGTCCGCTGGCGGCGGCAGAAAGATGCGCACATTGTGCTCGACAATCTGCTCAGTCTTGGCATCCGTCGCATCCACATCCATGGCCTCTGGGGTCGTCTGTGGTGCAATCGGCGGCTGCTGCCCGTTGGTGCTGTTGTTGGTGCTGCTGAGCGTGATGTTGCAGCAGTTGCAGGTGCAGTAGCTGCTTGAGGTGCCACGCCTGCCTGCAGGTGTGGGGATCGGGGCAGGTGCAGGTGCAGGTGCAGGTGCTGACACAGGCTGAGCAGGCTGAGCAGGCTCCACAGCGGGTGTCGGAGTGGGAACAGGAGAAGGTGCCGGCTTCGGTGCCGCCGCAGTAGGCGTGGCCACGGGCGTAGGCGTCGACGCGGGCGATGGACGCGTCGGCTGCTCGACCAGTCGCAGCAGGAGTCGCAACAGGGCGGGCAGGAGCAGCCGCCTGAATCTCGGCCATGAACGCATCAATGGGCTCGTTCATGTATCTGAACAGCAGCCGGATGACACCGCTGCCGCTCTCCAGCCCCGCATCGCCCAGCGTCATCGACTTGAGCTTCTCGATCGTCGAGTACTAGCAACACACCAGCGGCATCTGCTGTTAGCTCGATCGGTCGGTCGTGAACTGAATGCAGACTCGCAGTCTGGCAATGCACACCTCCTGGTTCAATGAACACGCAGACGGGCATCATGTACACGGCCGGCTTGGTCGACACGATGCTCTTGAACGCCCAGCATCGCTCCCTTGCCCGACACGGGCGGCACGCCTGTTCTGCGCGTGAGGTTCAGCGCAGCCGCGCACTGCCGCCGTTCGTGGCCGTTGTGGACGCCGAGCCACTTGCTCAAAGTGCTCGAGAATCTGCCACAGCGTCTTGGACGGCGAGAACCTGTCCGTGAGCCGGCCGCCGTCGTCCAGCTGCAAAGCCACGTTGACAACCGCCGATACGGGCGGGCCGCCTGGTGTCCATGCGGGATGGTCAGCGACTGGACTGGCTGGCGGGACTGGCTGACCAGATGGCAAGCTGGCAAGCCAGGGTTGATCCAGTGCGAGGTACCTGCATCAGACGACCGCTTGCACAGCGTCAGCGAGCGCCTTGCGCCAGGTTGGCAAAGCGCACCGACAGCGACAGGTCCAGGGTCTGTTTCTTGGACCTGTGCACACGGCACCACACGCACCACACGGCACCACACGGTACCACACGGTACCACACGGCGCAACAAGCGTCAGCATCAACGCAGCTCGCATCTCCGTCCACCGATCCATCTGCCGGCCAAGACCAGGGTCCGCAGCCCACGAGGCCAAGCGACGCACTTGAGGATGTAGGGCGTCGGGGTTGGGCAGCGAGAGCTTCTCGCACGTCTGCACCAGCACGGTCTTGAGCGACATGGCAGGCGTGGTCTTGATGGTCGCCTTCTTGAGCGGCGGAGCCGTCCAGCTCAACGATCACGTTCGAAGACATTCTGTTTGCGAGTTGACGGCCAAGGTCGCAACATGGCATCAGCGGGCGCATGGCAGCGAGATGAGTGGTGTCCTCAAGGCGGACTGGGAGGCCCGCGACTTTATACACACGATATCGCGGGGCATTGTCGACCTGACCGAGTTCCTGCAGCGCTTTGGTGCGTCCGTGTGTCTGCCGTCTGCCGGTCATGCTCGGCCGTGCCATGCTGGACCGGCCGTGCCTGCCAACACAGAGGGACACGCTCGGCGACAAGATGGCGTCTCTTGACACGAGGCTGGAGCGTATCGGAGCGCAAGCATGGCGACCTTTTGAAGCCCGTGTACGTCTTCTATATCATCTCTCTCGCAGCACTCACTCACACGCCTCCACTCACTCCACTCTCGTGTCTGGCATCTTGCTCACTCCACTGCGCGTCTCAACAACCAGGTCGCGTCGTTTGACCCACCACAGACAGAGACGCCAGACACAGACACCATCACAGACGCAGACGCAAACAAAGGCACAGCCCACGAAATAGCCTCGCACACCGCACCACACGTCCGTCTGCACTCCCAATGAACAGCTCGGTTTAGTCATTCGCCCAGCAGATCGCGGTAGTCAATGACCAGCTCAGCCGGCACCGAAGTCTCCATAATATACACTGCGTTCACTCTATCGTTGTCGATTGCGCGCCGCCTGCCCTCTTCCAGCGACT
>JAHLKH010000292.1:0-23562 GCA_025526915.1 Entophlyctis helioformis | reverse complement strand
CGTACTCGTCAGGATGGGCGAGGATGTCCGACATGGTAACCACGATGTCAGAGTGCGGCCGGTTGTGGGTGCAGCAGGCGGCGGAGCGTCTTCGTGCTGCCAGATGTGGTGCACATCGGGGCGCGACTCGGTTGAGAAGCGGAAAACACCGTGACGGAAGTTGAATGACGCCTCCGCGGTGGTGCGCAGCCATGGCATGCCCAGGATGACATCATCCACACCGTCATAGACGAGGAACCGCACCTGGCTGACCGCAGCTGATCTGTCGGCCAGCGTGAGGTAGACCTCCGAATCTAGCCTCTGCAAGTTGCCGTTGGCAAACTCGAGAGTCACCGCCTGCCGGGTGAACGGCCGGGCAGTGGCGAGCAGGCCATTGGCATCCAACCAATGGCGAGCCACTAGATTCGCGCTGCTGCCAGTGTCCACCAGGACGCTGGCGCTGCGATTGTCCAGGAACACCGGGAAGGTGCACCGGTGCTTGGTGATCGGAGTCACCGGGGCAAGGTGCCCCTCCTTTAGCCGCGATGGCGGCATCACAGGACAAACAGGGTGATCAGGGGCCGCGGAGGGCATCTTTTTATTCGCAACACCACCCAATGGGTCACTCTTCTTCATCTGCGTCACTGTACCGCGTCCCGTCGTCTGAGAACGACGAGACGGTTTCGAGCGACTGCGAGCCGGAGCCATTGCTGGTGCGCCGTCGTCACGGGCAGGGACCGATGGAGATTCGGTGTCAGCATTGGGCTTACACGCGGCTGCAGGCTTAGCCGCCGAAGCGTGCTTAGCCGCAGGAGCAGGAGGAGCCAGAGGGGGCGAGCGAACGTACCCGGTTGCCTTGGCCTTTGCCGCGATGCGCCCGACCTTAGAGTGGTGCTGGCGCTGGCTAGGCGATCGGCCAGCATGGTTGGCTGTCGCAGCAGGCGAGGCAGCCTTACGCGTCTCAGACGCGCTGCTGCTGCCTGAAGGCGCGGGGGTGGCAGCTTTGGGCGACGAGGAACTCCAAGAACGTGGCGACGCGGCAGCTGTCTTGCCAGAGCTGGGCTTTGACTGGGCCTCAAGGGCCTTGTGGGCATCTGCCAGAGCAGTGGCGGCGGCAGTCTCCAGGGCGTGCTCGGCTGCCTCTGAGTGATCCTCAAAGAACGCGTCGCGGAGGGCGGCATACGTCTTGAACTTCCCTGGGGGCAGATCCTTGATGCGGGCACGGAGGAATCTGAGCTTCCGGTCATCCGTGTATCCCGCGTCGCTGAACAGCGGTTCGGCCTCCAGAATCCAATCCTGCGGGGCGCGGCCATGGCACAGCGTCGGCTTGAACTGGCTCGCCAGCTTCCCTTCGGCTTGGTTGCGAATCCGCTCTGGGTTGCGGTGGAGCGACTGGAGGTCGGCGAGGAACTGAGGGAACGTGAACAGATCATCGTCGGCAGAATGCGACTCGTGCCATGCGGTGACAAACTCGAGTGCGCGGCCAGAGAAATAAGGCAGCAGTAGCGAGAAGATGGCGCCTAATGGGATCGCGTCGACGCCGGCAGTGGTGCAGGCTTCCTTGTATGCTCCGCCGACTGCAATGACAAATGGCTTGAGGTTCTTGTGAGTGGCGTTCCAGTCGACTGAGGGAGCCGGGCCTTTGGTCATCACAAATCCGCTGAATGGTACCTGCTTGGCACCCAAGCAGTCTGTGAAAACCTTGGCGAGGTTTGGTGCACGGGCGTCCGCGGCTGCTGGCAGGCGTGCGTCCACCGAGGACCCAATCGCGAGGGCCGAACGCGACGCCTGCAAGGCAGCCGTGGCAGCGACAGCCTTGTCCGCAGACTGCTGGGCCAAGGCAACTTGCTTGCTAAGGGCGATCATCGATTCCACGGTCTTGGTGGCCTGCGTCTGCAAGTTTCGCACGGCTGCCGTGTTGGCTGACACCGAGTTGAACAGAGCGGCCAGACGCTCCTCATTGGACGCGGCAGACGTGGTGAAAGAGTCCGCCTGCTGGACTAGCAGCTCGTGGGTGTCATGCAGACGGGTCTGCAGGTCCTCGATGGAGACCTGAACCGCAGACAGCGATGCGGCGTGGTCATCCAGTGTGATCCGGACGTCCTCGCTGGCCGAATCCTGCAGCTGGTGCACAGAAGCGGACGCGGCGCCAACAGAGTGGACGGGAAAAGCGAGCGAGCCGCCCGCGCCGCCCAACAGAGCACCTCCGCCGCCCCGAGGCGCGGCAGAGGAGTGGCGAAACGCGGGCGTGCTGGAGGCCACTGCAGAGGTTGCATTGCCCGATGGAGCACCCTGGCGGCCACGAGAGCCAGCCTGAGGGAGGCGGGATGCAGACATGCCGCTGGCCATGGAGCCAAGCCCAGAATCACGCGTGCGGCTATCAGCCCAGATGGTAGAGTTACCCGTAAACCCATGCAGGAGGTGTGACGGCTCGTCGGCAAACGAGGAGTCTGGCGAGGCGAATGAGGCGCTGTTGGCGTCCGGGTCGGCGTCGGCCGCAGCGCTGGCAGGGCCGGCGCCAGGGGTGGGCGTGCGAGACAGGCCCATAGGCGCACAAAAAAATTCGACGCCGCAGGTAACGGCGGCTGGCGGCGTCGGTGGCGTTGGTTGTTGTTGTAACTGTCCTCGTCAAGAGCGGCTGGCCGTCTGGTGGCAGAGGGGCAGTGAGTATACAGGCTTACGGCTGGATACAACTTCATTGAGACTCAGGCACAGACCTGGTGGCAGAGGGGCAGTGAGTATACAGGCTTACGGCTGGATACAACTTCATTGAGACTCAGGCACAGACCTGGTGGCAGAGGGGCAGTGAGTATACAGGCTTACGGCTGGATACAACTACAACAACAGGGCCAAGCCAAGTCCGGGCGAGGCGCGTCCAGATCAATGCCAGCAGGTCACGTGACCACGGGACTGCGGCGGCATCCGTTACAGAGGAGCTCCAAGAACGCGGCGACGCGGCGGCTGTCTTGCCAGAGCTGGGCGTCGACTTGGCGTCTTGGGCCTTGTGAGCGTTGGCGAGGGCAGTGGCAATTGCAATGTTACGCTCGTGTTCCTCCGCGCCTGAGTGTCGCTTGATGAACGCCTCGCGGAGGGCCGAGTAGGTCGTGAGCGAATCCCACGCCTCGGGCTTGTCCTTGATGCGCGTGCGGAGGAATGTGAGCATCTCCGCCTCCGTAAGCTGGGCGTCACCAAACAGCCGCTCGGCTGCATGTAGCCAATCCTGCGGGACACGGCCATGGCACTCAGTGGGCGCAAAGTCACGCTCCAGCTTCTGGCGAGCCTGGCCTCGGACTCGTTCCGGGGCACTGTGGCGCGACACGAGGTCCGCAAGGAAGTGGGCGAGCGTCGGGGGCGGATCGTCTGTCTTGAGCGACTTGAACCAGGCGGTGGCAAATACGCGGGCCTCGCCTGTGAGGAGCGTCAGGAGGGTTGCGCCAATGTCGCTCAGGGGGATCGCATCCACGCCGGTCGCCTTGCAGGCGCTCTTGTAGGCCATCTCAATGGCAAGGACAAATGGCTCAAGGCTCTCGCGAGTGGCGTTCCAGTTGACCGTCAGCTGCGAGCCCTTGACCATGACAAGGCCGTTGAACGGCGCCTGTCTGCCAAGCGACTCCGAGAACACCTTGGCCAAGTTTGGTGCACGGGCATCCACGACTGCTGGCAGGCGAGCATCCACCGAGGATCCAGACGCGGGGGCCGGACGCGAGTCCACCGAGGACCCAAGCGCCTGGACCGGATGCTCCGCAAGCAGGGTCGCCGTGGCTGAGGCCTGCGCCAACGTGGCATTTGCCGTTTTGGTGGCCTTGGCAACGGCATCCGAGAAGACCTGCTCCAGTGCAATCACGGATTCCGACGTGTTGGCGACGCTCTTCTGCAGGCCCCGTATGGCCTCTGAGTTGGCCTTGACGGAGTCAAAGAGTGCCACCAGGCGTTGATGGTGGAGCTGGGTGGCGCTGGAGTAGGCCTCAGCCTGCCTGGCGGCAGTGTCGCGGTCGGCCTGCAGCTGCAGCCGCAGATCATCGATGGCCGCGTGGGCAGCGGCCGCAGATGATGTGGTTGCCTTGAGTGCTCGGCTGGTGTCTGACGCCCCCGTGTGGAGGCGCACGAGTTCGTAGAACATGTGCTCTCCAGTGATGGTGAAGGGTCGCCTGGGGGCACTCCCAGCGCCAGGCTGGACGGCCGGCGTGCTGGAGAGGAACGCCTCTTGGCGCCGACCAGCGTCTGCATCGTGGCGGCCCAACAGATCGGCCGAGGAGTGGCGGCGCGCTGGTGAGGCGCCAAAAGACGTGCCCAGAGCAGAGTCGGCCATCAAGACGGACGACGTACCCGCAGGGTCGGGGCGGTGCTGGAACCTTGGGGGGGTGGCGTCGATGAACGAGCGGGCCGTATCGAACGAGGCCTCGCCAAGGAGGTCCTGGTCGGTGCCCAAGGGGGCGGCAGCCGAGCGAGCCGTGGGCTGGGGCGAGCGCTCGACGGCCATCTGAAAAAACGGAAAAATCGACGGAAAAATCGACGGAAAAATCGATCGACGGCGGCGGGAAACGGCGGCCGACGGCGTCGAGAGGGCGGTTCTTGCTGTAGTACTGGGCCGCCAGACGGACTTGCCGGCTGGTCTCTCGGGTCAGTATGTGTGCACGCGAGGAAGGGCGGGCAGACGACTCTTCATTGGGAGGCAGCACAGACCTGGTCTCTCGGGTCAGTATGTGTGCACGCGAGGAAGGGCGGGCAGACGACTGCAAGAACGGGGGAAACCAGAGCGGCCAGTGCGGCCCGACAATGTCTGTCCGGTCACGTGGGTCACGTGGATCACGTGACCGCGACCGAGCATCCGTTACAGTAATACTGCGTCAGCTTGCCTTGGCTTGCCTCCAGGACACAGTACTCCAGAGGCAGAGGCGCGTCTGCATTCAGCTTGACCAGATCCGCGACCATGGCGCCGATCAAGGCAAGGGCAGCACGCCACAAGCCGGCCGTGAAATAGTAGACTGTGAGTGTGGTGTCGTGGCTGATTGAACTGGGTGTCTGTCCGGCGAGTGGTGTCTTGGTTTGGGGCCCAAAAAACTTGGTGTTTGCGAGATCGCATGACTGCATCTCCTGCATACCACACAAGTCAGCATCCACAAAGCCAAGCAAACAGAGCAGCATGCCGATCAAACCCCATACCGCCATTTTGACAATCTGCTCAGGGCGGCTGTGTGCATTGCCTTTAGGTCTTGGCTGTCCTTTGGGATGGGTGGCCGCGGCAAGTGCCATGACTGGCATCGCAATCATGCGGCCGAGCTTTGCAAGCTTCTGACGAGTTGCCACTCGACTGCCAGCAACCCATCTGTGGCATGACACACGTGTCAGCAAGCACATTCAAGGCACATGGCATGCCATATGTCGCGTACGCCTTCTTCTTGCCAACAGTTCCAGCCTTGCGAGCATGCAGGCCTGACTTCTTCTTGTTCTCTCTGATGATCTCCTGTAGTGTGGCCTTCTCTTTTTTCTTGGCACGCTCCTTTGTGTGTGCAGCCCGCTTGGCTGCCGTGAATTGGAATGGCGCCTGTGACGGTTGGATGCAGCATCAGGCGGCCATTCCAAGTGCACCAAACACAGCCACGATTGCCAATGGTGCACCAAACTCACCGTCGTCTCAGTGTCGGCAAGATCGCCAACAGGAAAGGTCTTGGAGCATGCCAGTGCTGCGAAAATGTTGTTGGACAACCGTGGTGGCTTGGGCGGCGGTGGAGGAGGACCAGCCTGTGGAGTGGGATGGTGAGCAATCGCGCCAAATCACTCCATGCACATGCAGTCAGTGGAAGTCAAGACGCACTGCACTTTGCTCAATGATGGACTGCAGCAGGGCGACGGCCTTTTGGCGCTGATTGATGAGTGTCGGCGGTTTGGCGTTTTCTGGATGTGGACCTATGGGGTGCTCCAGGAAATACAGCCAGGCTGACGCCTTGTCGTGGATAGCAGCGACAGTGGATCGCGGTGCAACTCGCGTGGTCATCCTGCCATGGTACTCGACTTTCTGCGTCTCTGTGTCCAGTACTATGCATTCAACACAAATGGATCTGTGAGTGGATGCTGTTGAATCATTTCAATGCAATCAACACCTACTGGGAGTGGATGTATGCCGGTGGGATGCGCATGGCGGATTGGCAATCTTGTCCAGCTGCGTCTGCATTCTCATTGCTGCGTTCTGTCCAGAAGCAATGGATCAAGTCAGTCGCATTCAAAATGAACAAATGCACGTGGTGTGATAGCAACAGCATGCATTCAAGCCATGCAAACATACCAATGCGCGATAGATTGGCTCATCTGCTGGGAGGAGCTCAAAAATGCCATCTGCTCCAAGAAACTGCTCGCTGGCAATCTGCAGCAGCTGGGCACTCGCTGCTTTGCAGATGGCTGCCAGGATGTCGCGACGCGTGACAGCATCGTAGCTGCTCGCAAGGCGGTTGACTGTGCACCTGATGATGGTGTCGAGTGCCACATGGCAACCCTTCACCTCACTGAAGGCAGCATCCAACCGCCTGCTGCCAACAGTGCTGCTGACAAGCTGCTCGACCCTGCCACGTGTCAGGTGGACAAGCTGGACGCCGTTCTCAGCCTGCTGCTGCTGCTGCGCAGTATGGCTCAAACAACATCCATCCATCAAGCACCTGCACAATAATGAGATCGCAGCATCAGAAACAGAAACTCAGTGTCAGTTTTGCCAGAAACGCCACAGATTCCATGCATTCATACTTCATTCCAACAGATGGAGTCGTGTTGACATCCATGTGGTTGGTGTGGTCGGCTTGAGGCTCAGATCTGTGCAAGGCATTCAAACGCGTCAATGCCATCATGTAACTGTCCTCGTCGAGAGCGGCTGGCCGTCTGGTGGCAGAGGGGCAGTGAGTATACAGGCTTACGGCTTGGATACGACTACAACAACAGGGCCAAGCCAAGTCCGGGCAAGGCGCGTCCAGATCAACGCCAGCAGGTCACGTGACCACGGGACTGCGGCGGCATCCGTTACACATCATGTCCATGACATCCTTCAAGAATAAACATACCTCGCGACGATCGGCGCTGTGATTGCACCAGCAGAGGCCCCAACCTCATTCCGGTTGACAAAGACTTCAAATGCGTTCTTGAATGCCTGCACAAGGCTCTCATCACCATTCTTGACCAGCTCCTCGATGTACGCGTCCCTGACGCCGTCCATGAACGCCTTGGCCTCATTAGGAGTCTCGAGGATCGCGCAGAGGTCAGCCGCCTTGATGTTGAGCTGTTTGGCCTTGGCATCAAACCGCGCATTGACAAACTTGACCGCGGCGGCGATTCCTGGCAGGGAATGCAAGCAGAATCGCGCATGTAGACAAAGAATGGCATGTGAGTGATGGCAGATACTACAATACAGGCGCGGCAACTCACCATGGCCAGGGCGGCCAAAATAATCTGTCCTGGACAGTGCAGCGACCAGCTGGCATGCTCCAGCAAAGTCGTGCACGCCCAAGACAGATGCCATGGTGGCAAGCCCACCATGGTTGTAGGATCGCATCTGCACAAGCTGCCCATGCTCCAAGTGCGTCAAAATGACCGCACAGTGCCCAGCACAATGTGCCACCAGATCAGAGTCATTGGCAATGACAATGATCGGCTGGTCACTGTCACAGAATACAGACTGTGAGCCATCAACTACAGCAGAAGAATGCAAGGCGATCTAACCTGGACTCGCGAACACGGCAGGCAATGCACACGTCTGCCTCATAGTCGCATGGGCAGACTGTGCACGCCTCCTTGGATCCAGCCAGCTCTGAGAGAGCCTCGTAGATCGCCTTCTTATCGGCGATTGTAAGGCAGAAGAAGCGGTGGAGGGCGTGCTTCTCTGTCCTTGATGGCCAACAGCAGACAATGGTCAGTAAGGCAACCACACAGTATAGAGCGGCGATCTTACTTTGAAAGTGAACCAGAGTGGCGACCTTCCTGACGCTGGAATGCATGCTGCAAGACCTTGGCTGCCGCATGCAGCATGTTGTTGGTGCGGCTGTTGTGGACCAGCTTGAGGCCCAGGTCGCCAAGCTGGCCATCCACATGGAAGCGGATGGTGTGGCCGCCGCCAAGGGATGCCATGAACTGCTCAAAGGCCGGCTGGATGATGGCTTTCCAGCCGGCCTTGGAGCCTGGCTGGCTGATGGCGGCTGTTGCGACTAATGCTGGGTGAAAGATGCTCAAGAAGTCCACATGCAGCATCCCGCTGATGAACTGGGTGGTTGCGGCTGTTGTTGTTGCAGCTGTTGCAGTCTGCTGTTGCGGCGGCGGCTGTTGCAGAGGCGGCTGTTGTGGCAGCATGCTGTGGAGCACACGCTGCACAGCATGGCCAAAAGTCTTGCCGGTGTGGTCGCAGACGGCACGGCGTAGCTTGAAGGCTCTCAGCAGGCCTACCAAAGTCATGCTGGTGCTGCTGGTGCGTGGGGTGTCTGTATCTGTGTTTACGAGAAAAGAATCGGAGCGTCTGGCGGAGTTGAACTTTTCATTGCCAACACAGACAGAGAGCGAGTGGATAGAGAGCGAGCAGTCTGGCACTCGCAGACCACTGCCCAACAGCCATCAAGGGAGCAGCGAGCACAGCCAACAGCCAGGCGTTCAAGATGCGGTCATGCGTTGCTGGCACAGTCATTGATGTGATGCCACTCAGTGCGCAGCTTGATATGCATCGTGCAGCATCACTCTGCGTGTCATGAGCCGCATTGCAGCAAGCGTCTCTCCGAGTGTCGTCTTCTCAGTCAATGTCCCATTGCATCCAACAATCGTCCTGATATGTGTCTGCATTGTGACCCAGTGCGATGCAGTTGGTGTAGCCTGACTGGCCAGCTGGTCCATGGACAGGTTGGTCGTTGGCGCACTGCCTGCAACGCCCCTCTGCTCTGGATCGTCCTTGTCAACAAGCACAGTGCATGCAAGACTTGGATCGTCAGGACCATCGCCATCATCGTCGTTGTGGTTGTTGAATGAATGGAGGATGCATGGTCTGTCTGTCTGGCCACTCCAGTTGCTGGTCAGTGGATCGCATCCAAGATGCCATCGCACCAAGTGCAATGTGGCCAGACACGCCTGCCAGCACTCGCGTCCTCCTCACCAATCTCGTCTGGATCAGTGTCGCCAAGTGTGCTGCTCATCGAGTGTGCTGCCACTGCCTTGTTTGGCATCCAAGTCGGCATGCAATCCAGCTGTCCAGCAAGCAGTTCCTGCAGCCAACTCCCAAGGATCGATCCACTGAGCACGTCTCAGTGGCTGCTCATCTGCTGCTGCTGCATCCATGTCGCAGTGGAATGCACCAGGCAGCTTGATCCTGCGATGCCAACGCTCTCGCTGTCCTCTTGAACAACAACCAGATCGCCCTGCTCACAGCCGCCTTGCCAACGTCCCTTGCTGTTTGGACCCATCAGACATGCACGCAGTCAGTGCCAAGACCACACAGACACGGCCGTCAGACTGCTGTGCTGTCGTCGTCGTCAACGGGCAATGGAGCATGCCTGGACAGACAGCGAGTCAACGCACCTGCTTGCCTGTCTGCAGCCTGCCTTCTGTCCGCCCGCCTTGTTGGGCACGCCTCTCAGACGGCCACGGCCACGCTGCTCTGCTGCATGGCCTGTTGTATGGCCTGCTGCATGCCACTTGAACAGTGGCCTCGTCGTCTCCCCTGAAGGACTCGACCAGCAAGCGAGTGTTGTCCCATATCCGTGCTGTCGCCTGCGTTGCCGTCGTTGTCGTTTGGCTCGTTGTTGCTTGTGTGCAGTTGGGCGGCAAGTGCAGCAGCGTCTGGATCTGGCATGGCGCGTTGCTACTGTGCTCGCATCGCGCAGTGTCTGCACTTCGCAAGGGCTCTCTAGATCGACCAATCACAGCGATTCCACCAGGATCGACCAATCACAGCGATTCCACCAGGATCGACCAATCACAGCGATTCCACCAGGAGTTGACCAATCACAGCGATTCCACCAGGGGTAATGGTATGAGAACCGGGCCTAAAGCTGTTGTGCAAGTGGCATGCATTCATGGCGGGCGATTGCCGCACACAAAGAAGGCGGGGGGATCTGAGAGAGACAAGGGGGCTGGGACATGGTGGCAACAGGAGCATGGCGCAGACGGATCAGCGACGGCCCTTTTTGGCGTTTGGCCGGCGCTCGTCCTCGTCGCGGCCCTCTTCTCGCACGCGACGCTTGCGGTCGTCCTGCTCGGCCTTGCGCTCAAGCTCGTCCCAGTCGTCGCCCGAAGACTCGCCCGAGCCGTCGTCGCCGCTGCCGGAGCCAGACGACTCGGAATCAGACGCCGACGCGTCAGAGTCGTAGTCGCTCTCCTCGGACTCGGACTCGGACATGTCGGCATCAGATCCAGACATGCCAAACTCGGATCCAGACTCGGACCGCTGGCTATCGTCATCGTCCTGCCCATCGCCACCGCATTCGTTTGCCATCCATCATGTTAGCCAGCCTATCCGTGCCTTGCAAGCAATGTGTAGCATGGAGATGGCGTCTTGAAGACAACTTACACTGTCAGGTTGCAGGAACGACCAGCCGCCCGCCTCTTCGAAAAAGTGCTTCGGATCCTCATTGATCGTCTTCATGATGGGTGCCCAACTGAGGTTGACAGGTCCTTCCGTGAACGGATATCGACCGAGTCGAGCCACTCCTTGACGTTCTCGAGCTGCTCCACGGGGATGGTGTTGAAGTGGAACACGGGCCGAGTAAAGTCCTTGAACACAAACACGAGATCAAAGTTCTTGAGGCCAAACTGGACGCGCTCGAGGTGTGCAATCTCGACATCGGCGAGCGTGAGCACAACAAACGGCATGTCCGACAGGTGCACCAGACAATCGGTCGTGGGCTGCAGCAGCACCAGCTGCCGGTGCGGCACACCGGTGAATCCGAGATCGCGGAAGGGCACGTCCACATCCACCTTGCCCTTGCTGGTCTCGGAGATCTTCTCTGAAAACTGCTGGAACTCGCGGTTGAGCTGCTGGCGCTTCCGGCGCTCCTCCTGCTCTTGTGCGAGCTCGTCCTCGTCGCCATAGTTGTTGCGTCGGCGGCGGTTGCCCGTCTCGTCAAAGCTCGCATCAGAGACCTCGCGGTAGAACTGGACATCCTTGGTTTTCTTCTTGCCAATCATGATCGGGTTCTTGAGATGAACGTGGAGGAGCACAATGAGCTCGCCGTCGCAGGGCTGGAAAAACAGGTGCTTGATGTTCGAGAACAGAATGTCAATCTTCTGGTCCGACTTGATCTGCGACTGGTATCGGAGACCGTTGAGGTGGATCTCGAGGTCGCCTGCGAATCGCTTGCCCTCCAGACCAGGACGCACGTAGACATCCGGGAGGCGTGTCGGACGACGGCCCTTGACTTCCATGAGATTGGCCTGCTCGACCAGGTCGGCCATCTCGTTGGCTTCGGCCTCGCGCTTCTGCATCTCCTTCTTGAGCTCGTTGACCTGGCGGAAGATCTCTGCCATGCGGCCAGTGTCGTTGCTGCGGTAGCTGAGGGAGCGCACAAACGTGGCGTTTGGATCTTCAAAGACCTGCGCCGTATCAACCACGCATAGTAAGTGCATGTGGCGATGCGCGATGGACGGCATGTTTGGTGGCTTGACTCACCTGGGGGTCTTTCTTGCCGGTCGACTGACCAGGTGTGATAAAGTTGAAGCGCAGGTGCACGCTGTCCTGCTCGTCGCTCTTGCTCAGGTTCTTGATGGTCGAGATGTGGAATGGCACGGCTTGGCCAAAGATGGGCAGCAGAATCGTCGACATCTTGCGGTCAATGATGATCTGCAGGTGGCAATCCGGTGTGAGTTCCAGTGTGAGTGGTTGAACGAGTGCACAGCGAAACAGCCAAGCCAAAGACTTACGCGCATCTCGGAAATGTTGCTGGGCAGCTGGCTCTCCTTCTTGTAGCTGTCAAACTTGCTAAAGATGGCCTTCTTGACCTGCTGCTTGCCGTCCTTGCCGTCGCTGAATCGCGAAATGCCTTCGTCGTGGCGCTGCTTGGCAAGCTGCTTCTGATGCAAACGACGCTTCTGCTCGCTTGTGGCACGGTCCTGGAAACAGCGGCAAACGCTGGCGTCAGCTGATGAGCACGCAGCAGTTGTGAAAGGTGTGCGCAGAGACCTACCGATTCATCGCGCAGCTTGGACTCGATCACAGCGCCGCGCTTCTTGGGCAGCACCTCGACCACCTTTTCCTTGACAGAATCCTCGTCATCCTATCGTTTCAGCGCGTGCTTGTCAGCACGCGTCTGCAAAGGCAACAGCACTACCCAGAGGCAGAGGAAGGAGACGCACGCCAAAAGTGTATGAGATCGATCCAAGATCTTTGCTGACTTCTGTCAGGACAACAGCTGCATCGTTTGTGACCTGGACCGTGTCAGCAAGGAACAGTGCATACGTCTTGCCGCGCGCGTCAGACGCCTTGGTGTTCTCCAGCCCCTGGAAGCCGATCGCGAGATTGATGATCATGTTGGCCTTGAGCTGGCGGGGTGTCTTGGGAGCGAGCTGGAAGCTGGACTCGCGGAACTCGATGCCCATCTGCCACACGCAACACAGCCCAAAGCGTTAGACTCGGCACACTGCAACAGGCACAATGACGCCAGCAGACGAACCAAAAAGCCACAGTTCTTGACAAACATGGACTTGAGATCAGGACGCTTCTGCTCGATAAACTCGATTGCTTTGGAGTGCACCTCGCTGGTGGAGACACCCTCCTTGATGACATTGGCGAGCAAGTGCGTCTGCAGATCCAGAAGGAACTTGTAGTTGACCTCTTGTTCCTGCAGTATGATCGTGAACGGCAGCGATGGAACATAAATGGGTCAGGCGACAGAATAATCGACAGACGCAACTGCACAATAGATGCACCACTTGCCTCGCGGGGGTTCATGAGGAACGTGCGTCCAATATTGGAGCAGTACGACTTGTACCGTGCACCAAACGAGCACACGATCGTGCCTTCGTGCAGGTTGTCTTCGTTGGACACTGCACTGGGACGGAGGTCGTATTTGCCACCACTTTGAATGATTGGTGGGTAGCACCAGTCGATGAGCGACGAGACCGCCTGTCACGATCAGCGCGGCGAGATGGGTGAGACAAAACGCGCAAGGAGCAAGACGGAGCAAGACTACGCACATCAGGCGGCAGCCGCAGCTTCTTGCTCTTGACTTCGTCGAGCAGAGCGTCTTCGACCTGCTGCATGAGCTTCTCGTGCGAGACCTTTTTGCCCTGGTCGATGATGCTGGACATTTGCGGGATGAAAAAGTTCTTCATGGTCGCCGAAGTGATCTTGGCCGCTTGGCGAATGGCGCGCTGAAACACGGGCAGTGTTAGACGGGAGTGTCTGGCGGCGGTCTCGCGAGGGATTGACGACTTACAATCTCGTCCTCGTCCTTGGCTGCGAAAATGACGGCAAGGCCAGCGCTCACGTCCACTTCCTCAAATCCCTTGCCACTCGCCTTGAGCGCGCGTTTCCAGCCATCGACGTTCTTGCCGGCCACCTCGTCCTTGACAATGACGCCCAGCTTCTTCTGTTGAGCGGAATGCGGCAGGTCGCAGGCCAAACAGGATCAGATACGGCCGAGCAGATGGCCAGACTGTGCCTCTGCCGACAAACGATGCTGGACAGATCCGAGTGAAAGAGAGCGATTGGACTTACGCCAGCCTTGGAGGACGACAGTTCGTCAAGCAGCTTGGCATAGAGGGTCTCGTTGAAGGCCTCGTCCTTTGTGCGCTTGAGCACCTCGAATGGAACACCCTTGTCCTGACGCAGCGACTCGAGATGCGCACCCTTCTTGACGGTCGTGACAAAGATGAACTTGTCCTGCGTGACGGCCGTGATGGTGTCTGGAAACTCGTATCCCAGCAGCCATGTCTGCGGAGAGAGGCCGTGGGTATGTCAGCAGCCACGTCAGCAGCCATGCCGGCAGACGGCCCAAAGGCAGGCAGTGTGAACAGGACGCCGTGTGCTCACCTGCAGCGCCAGCGACTTTGAGTAGATTGGAGCGTCGTCCTGCGTGCCCGACAAGAAGCACAGCGCATCTGCGCCGGCAAAGTCGCTGTGTCCGCTCTGTGCGGGAATGGATGCCGGCGGGCGTTGGTGTCAGTGCGAGTGCCTGTGGTGTGTGTCTATTGTGTGTGTGGTCTGTATGTGTGTGTATCTGCCTGCATGCATCGGACATGTCCGACAGCAGGTGCGTTGCTGCAGAGTGCACACACACACAAGCACGGTGCATGCCCAGCTAGAGGGCAGCCAGACGGGCAGGCCAGCCAGAGGGCAGCCACCAGACGGGCAGCCACGCACCTTGAGAGCGTCCAGCAGCAGCCGCGCCCGTCGCTGGAACGCACGCACGTCCATCTTGACCTCGTCAGCCATTGTTGCGGGTGTTGGAAGGCGGTTGAAGGTGCCCGAGCGCTGAGCGTTGAGCGTTGTGCTGGTGTGGTGCAGGGGATCTGCGCTTCCCCGCTGATCGCAACCACCACGCACGCACGCAGCTCCCATGGCCCAAGCAGCCCGCGCTCTCGAGTCCCTCGCACGGTGGGCCCTGCCCATCAGTCTGGCCGTCGGCGGCCTGCAGTACTCCATGTACAACGGTGCGTCTGTCTGTCTGTCTATAAGCCTGCCTGCCTATATGCCTGCCCGCCTGCCTGCCTATATGCCTGCCTGCCTGCCTACATGCCCGCCCGTCCATCCGCATCGCTCACGCCCTGGTCTTGCCGTGCGCTCTCGCCCAACCGGCCGACGCTCCCTCCGTCGGCACCCGCTGCCAACAACCCCATCCCGCCGACCCGCCGGCGCCGCAGTCGAGGGCGGCCACCGCGCCGTCATCTTCGACCGTCTCCGCGGTGTCATGCCCGTCACCATCGAGGAGGGCACCCACTTTGTCGTGCCCTGGCTGCAGCGGCCCATCATCTTCGACGTGCGCACCAAGCCCAGAAACATCTCGACCACCACCGGCTCAAAGGACATGCAGACCATCTCGCTCACGCTCCGTGTGCTCCACCGTCCCAGACACGAGAACCTGAGCGTCATCTACCAGAAGCTCGGCATGGACTACGACGAGCGTGTCCTGCCCTCGATCGGTAACGAGGTGCTCAAGGCCATCGTCGCCCAGTTCGATGCCGGCGAGCTCATCACCCAGCGTGAGCTCGTTTCCAGCAAAATCCGCACCGAGCTGCTCAAGCGTGCCTCCGAGTTCAACATTGTCCTCGAGGACGTCTCCATCGTATGTTGGCCACCGACCTCCGTCCATGCTGCACATGCCGATCGCTTTCATGCCCGTGAATGCCTGAATGCATGCCTTGCGTACTAACCGCTCTGATATCGGCAGACGCACCTCACCTTTGGCAAAGAGTTCACAGACGCCGTCGAGCAAAAGGTCATTGCCCAGCAGGAGGCTGAGCGTGCCCGCTTCGTCGTTGAAAAGGCCGAGCAGGAGAAGCTGGCCGGCATCATCCGCGCCGAGGGCGAGTCGCAGGCTGCCCAGCTGCTCTCGGACGCGTACAAGAAGAGCGGTCAGGCACATCTGGAGCTCCGTCGTATCGAGGCGTCCAAGGACATTGCATCAACCCTCTCTGCCTCGAAGAACGTCACCTACCTGCCCTCGTCCCAGTCGGGCGGCGGCGGCGGCGGCTCCAACTTCCTGCTCAGAGTCGACTAAACGCAGCCTGTTCCTGCGTGTCTTTCCATGGTTTTCCTTCGATTCATCTCCTCTCCATTCAAATGTACCCGTGCCTTGGCATTCCACCCATAGCCTTGTCCCAGTTCATTGCCTGCCCAGAACAACACAAGCAGCAGCCCAAACAGCAGGATGCCCACTTGAACGCAATCAAAGCCCCTGCTCCTTCTTGATCTTGCGTTCTATTGCTGCGCGCATGAATGCATGTATGGAGTCGGTTGCAAGCTTGGCCAGCTCATGGCACACGTCAAACTAGGCATCGCCAGCCGCCACATGGCACACGTCAGTACCCATCGGCAGAACGCTCGAAAGCCACGCCAGTGCACGCACCTCTTCCTGCCCAAACAGTCCCGTCGACTCGATGGCAAGCACATCTCCTGCCGTTGCATCAAACACAAGCGTGTGCATCGACTGCGACTCCTGCACACCAAGCACTGTCAGATCACGCTTGATCCATGCCACCAGCATGATCCTGCCCGGACCACTTTCGACTTGCCTTGGACTCGAGTGCCACAGGATCAAGCAGCAGCGTGCCGTCGCGATCAACCATCAGCGTGACAGCTGCTGCAGTCGCCTGCATGGCAATGCCCGCATCGATCAGAGCCAACACAACGGCGTTGATCGCCGTAGCGAGCACCGGCCCGTCATCGGCAAGCACTTGGACAATGATGCGGATCGATGTCCGCGGGTGCAGGGCCGTCAGAATCAGCGACTCGGCCGTCTCGCGAACGCACCGCTCGAGCACCTTGTCCTGCGTTGCTGCATGCATTGGCGAGTCAGCAGAGCCAGCAGGCAGACGCAGACGGCACAGAGACACGGCGGCGTACACGTTGCTCCGGTGAGAGGCTGGAAGAGAACTTGCACGTCGGCACGGTCGAGCTTCTCGTCTCTTGCACGCACGGACGTCGGGCCGTAGACCGCACACAGCACAGACGAGTCGCCTGCTCCAGCAACCGGCATTGCATGAGGCGGATGCCAGCGGTCAGCGTCCATGAATGCATCCAAGCGACCCATCTAGCAGCGATCTTGGGCAGCTGGCAACACGAGCAGTTGGGATGCAACGATGCGAAACCAGACGGACCGAGAGTGAAGCGAGCAGAGCCGTCTGCCCGTGAAAGCAGACCCAGCACACAGCCCATCGTGCGCAGCTGTGTGGCCGACCGCTTGTCTGGCCGCGTCCGTCCATTGCCCACCGTCAACGCAGCTGGCCCAGTCGCTGGCGCTGGCGCTGACGCAGTGTCAACAGCACCGGCCATTTGGTTTATTGGAAAAAGAACGAAATCCGCTACAGTTCGTGCGGGTTTTGTATCACAATCAGCAGATATTGCTTGGCTGTGGGTCGAGACCGCAACAGTGTCAGCAAGCAGGCGAGCAAGCCAGCAAGCCGTCGAGCCAAGCACAGAACATGGCAAGCAAGGCGGATATCCTTACTCTCTGCCACCATGATCTCGTGCTTCTTGGACCGGATGCGCAGAAACGTGAGCTCGTCCTGTACATTGGGCATTGTCAGTGGAGCTGCAGGCAACACCGCAACAGCCAAACGCACCTCGGGGTCGAGATCACGGACAACGCTCTTGCCTCGCGATGCAAGCTGCGTCACCAGCGTCGATATCTGCGGCGTCTGGATGTTATCGAGTGTCGACCGGATCACTGAGCCCTCGTGCGTCGCAATGACAATGCCTGGCAAGCCACAGACACGAACCGCGTCAGCCAGACCAAAACACCGCGTTGGCGGGACGAAGACAGGCAGTGCCAAGGCGAGGGCAGCAGAAGCAAGGCCTGTGTGCGAGACACAAGAAGCTGCTGCCTGACATTCGTAGCGATATCGTATGCCGCCACGAAGCTAGCGGAAGCACACCTTGGACGCCTTTGTGGGTCTGGATGCGAGACAGAGCCGTTTCAACATCGTTGTAGTCTTTGTTAACGTCTTTGACGAGTGCTGATGACTGTTGGAAGATGTATGTGAGCAGCAGGCATTCACTCGGACGCAGCTGGTTGCCAAACTGGCGCGTGCATCTGCTGGACCGGCAATGCTCATGCAGCCACGGCCATGGCGAGACATGGACGTACCATGATGAACGGTCAACGCAGGTAAAGATGAGCTGGATTCAATAGACGTATCTAGGAGGAAATGAGATGAAAAGAAAGAGGCGAGAAGAAAGACCATCAGATGCCGAGAAGAACAAAGCACACGGGGATCGTGTCGGCCGTCAGCAGACCAATGCCGGCGTACACCACAAACCGCACGATGCTCTCGAGCTCATACTTGGGCAGGCGGTATGTGGACAGCGCGGCATCGGATGCGTCACTTGGTGCCTTTGCTGTTGCTGTTGCTGTTGCTGCTGTTGCTGCGGACGGGCCGTGGTGGCATTCGCAGGATGCCGCATGCTTGCCACTCGCGCCAGATCCGCCAAACATGCCTCCGATGCGAGCCATCACAAGCGGCAGCGCGCCGACACAGAAGCGCTTCATGCCATACCGCCACGCGGCCAGGAACGCCGTGCCAAACACCAGCCGCATCAGCACGCTCCACACGCTCAGCTGCTGCGCCAGCTGGACCGACGCGGCCGCCATCTCGGCCGATCGCTGCACGACCTGGATGTTGTGCCACACGCCCGCCACCGCGCCGGTCCATGCGGCCAGGAAACACAGGCTGTCGTCGTAGCACGGACACGGCCCGTCGGGATCCGGATGCATGACCAGCGCCAGCACCGCGACCAGAAACACCAGGAACGGCACCATCTGGCCCATGTCCGACAGCATCGCCGCCTCGACGCTGTCCAGCAGCCACAGCTGCACACACGCCACCACGACGCCGACGACGGCGCCGCCGGCCAGATCCACAAACGAGTGCATGCCCTTGAGGATGCGGCTCGCTGCCACCACGGCCGCGTACTCGAACAGCACGGCCGCCAGCCACCACCACGTGGCCGAGTCGCCCGGCGCCACACGCGCATACAAGCACGCCGTGAACAGCGAGAAGCCCACGGCATTCGCCGTGTGCGTCGACGGGAAGCCGTACTCGAGCGCCGACGACTTGAGCTCGGCGCGGCGCTGCACCGTGTGCGTCGGCGGCCGCGGCAGACTCATGGCGTCCTTGAGCATGCCGGTGCCCAGGTTGCACCAGGCGAGCACGCCCACCAGGCCGAGAGCGTAGATGCGCACCGACGACGACACCACGTCGCCCGTGAACCAGAACAGCGTCGGCGTGAGGAGCAGGAAGGCGTGGTGCGTGCCCAGCAGCGAGGCCACGTCGGCAAAGGCGTTGGTGAGCGGGTTGGACAGGCGGGTCTGCAGGTATGCGATGAGCGGTGCCTCGGCCTCGACCCGTGCCAGGATGGCGGCCCGCACGAGGCTCTTGAGCGGGGGATCGACGGCCGGCGGCTGCGGTGTGCCTGTGGGCACTGGCTGCGGGTGTGCGATGGCAGCACCGGCGGCTGCTCTGTCCGGCACGGCGGCCGGCAGCGACGACGCAGACGCCAAGGGCAACGCCTGCGGCTGGGGGCGGCTGGCAGTGCGCGGCGGGGACTTGGACGGCTGCTGCTGCTGGAGCTGCTGTTGAGCTGCTGCTGCTGCTGCTGCTGCTGCTTGTTGTGCCTGAGCGTGCGGGCAGTCGGCCTTGCACTGGCGGTCATGGCGAGTGCGGGCGGCGGTGTGTCGCTGCGAGGGCAACAGGCACAAGCAGCGGCCAATCGACGACGCAGGCGGAGGCACAGACGCTCTCGCGGAACAACGGTGCGAGCGGTCAGAGGGCGTGGGCGGTCAGAGGCAGTCTGAGACGAAGGCGGGCGGTCTGTGTCTGCGGTGTCGTCTGTGCGTGGCATGGCGGGGATCGCTCGCACACGCTGCCTTGGCCCGCACGGCAGGCACGCTCTGCGACGGCCGGGCTGGTGCACACGGCGGGATGTGTCTGCTGCGCCGATCGGCCTGTTGCCATGACTCGGCTTGGCTCGGCTGGCATCTCGTGCCGGGCATCCTCGTGCGGGGCGTCTGCTTACAAGGCATGCAATGCATGCATGTGGTGGGGGTCGAAGGAGATCCAGTGGCGAGCATGCCGTGCGTTGGCTGACAGTGCAGCAGCACGACGCAGCACTGTGCAGACAGCACAGACGGCTGGACACGCTCAAGCCAGATCCCACGCATCTCCCTGAAACGATCCACGCACGAGGACCCTCGCCAGCTGGCCGTCGTCTCATGACCTGTCACAGTGCAGCCAGTCAATCCTGCTCTGTTGACGGACGGCGCCAACCCAGCCAGCCAGCCAGCCAGCCAGCCAGCAGCCGAAGCCACAAACACGCTGTTGTTCTCAGCCGCGTCTGATTGTTTGGGCCGTGTCTGATCAGGTGACCCTGCGGAGGCGCTGTTTCAGACAACGCCAGCGTCAGCGACAGCGCCAGCGTCAGTGAACCCTCAGATTTGAGCCTGGACGGCCTTGATGTTCAGCCGTGGTGCTGACGGCGCTTGGGCTGCTGCGCACTACAAAAGAGCGCCTGCTGCCCCCTCGCACGCCGCCCATAGACAACTTGTAGGTGGCTGTTGCCCTGCCGTGCCCCGCCTGCTCCACCTGCTCCACCTGCCGAATGCCGCCAGTTGCATGCCGCATGCCGAGTGCACGCCATCCACGACATGGTAGTCCGTTGGTGGCAGCCCGTGTGGATTCGCTGGTGCCGGCGTCGCCATCCACGGCCACAGACAGCATATGAGCATCGCCAGTCCCCGCTCTTGCCTGCTACTGACTGTGCACACATCCAACTGACACCGACACACAACACACCAACCTGCTCGCTCGCAGACCCAATGGCTGACGACAAGAAGGTCATCTCCGCAACTGCGATCCCCGACGAGGACGACTACCGCATCGAGCCCGTCACCACCCGCGGCGAGCTGTGGGGCTTCTGGCTCTACAACTCGGCCATGTCGGCTGTCGGCCAGATGGGCCGTCTGATTGTGTTCCCGCTGATCCTGCAGGTGCTCACCCGTGCCAACGGCACGTTTGACGGCCACCCCAAGTACGTCTCTCTGCCTGCCTGCCCTGCCTGCTGCCTGCACGATCCCTTTGCCCGCCATCGCACCAGCCAGCCGCTCGTCCCTTGGCTGCGTGACTCGACCGCTGCAGATTTTCAGCCGTTGAACAGTCACGAGCACACCGTGGCTTTGGTTGTTGCGCGTCACGTGCGGCTGGCGGAGATGCCACCGGGCTGGTGCACATGCACGCTCATCTCGCCATCTCGCCATCTCGCCCATCTCGCCCGTCACAACCCATCACTCACACAACCTGCCTCCCTTATCCCCCCATTACAGCATCAAGTGCACAGAAGAGTCCACCGCCATCCTCAACAAGGAGGGCATCATCTCGGGCGATGTCATCGACCCCGCCAAGCTCCCCGCCTGCATCATCAAGGTCGCCGGCACCGAGATCTCCAACATTGGCTACATCAACTACATCCTCGGCTTCGCTGTCCTGATTCAAGCCATCCTCTTTGTTGGTCTTGCCAGCTTCGCCGACTACGGCCCGTACCGCAAGAAGCTGCTCGTCGGTCTCGGCATTGGCGGTGCCGTGTCGTGCATGGCCATGCCCATCGCCCACACCCCCGAGCTCTACTGGCTCGCCTCGATGCTCGTCATTCTCATCACCGTGCTCCAGGCCGTGTCGTACATCTTCCTGGACGGCTACCTCCCGCTCCTCGCCCGCAACGACCCCATGGTCATCAACCACCCCGAGTCGCGCTTTGGCGGCTCCAAGGACCCCAACTACAACGGCCCCGTGCAGACGTACGACGAGCGCGCCGCGTCCATCCAGACCTACTCCAACGTTGCCTCGTTTGCCACCGGCTTCGGCGCCATCTTCATTGGTGCCGCCACGCTCTTTGTCACCAACTCCAACGTGCTCTTCATGGAGTTCCTCATCACTGCCTGCGGTGTGTACTGGCTCGCGCTCGGCATCTTCTCGTGGGCCCGTCTCCAGTCGCGTCCCGGCCCGCCGATCCCGTCTGGCCAGAACTACCTTGTGTTCTCGATCAAGGAGATTGGCATCACGCTGTCCAAGTTCCGCGAGCTGCCCAACACGTTCAAGTACATCCTCGCCTTCTTCTTCTACGGTGACGGCATGAGCACGCTTGCCCAGATCTCGATCCTGTTCTCGTCGGACAAGCTCGGCATGCAGGGTGCCGAGACGCTCTTTGTCGCGCTCATGTTCCCCGTGACGTCGCTCATTGGCAACGTGGTGCTGCTCAAGGTGCAGTCCAAGTTCCACGTGTCGTCCAAGAGCATGGTCATCTTCTGCGTGTACGTTGCCATGATCATCCCGCTGTACGCCGCCCTCGGCTTCTTCAACCTGCCGTTTGGTCTTGTCAAGAAGTGGGAGGCGTACGCCGCCATTGGCTGGTACGGCTTTGCGTACGGCGCCGTCACCACGTTCGGCAAGGTCATGTTCACCGAGCTCATCCCCAAGGGCTCCGAGTCGCGCTTCTTTGGTCTTGCGGCCCTCGCCGACCGCGGCTCGTCGTGGATCGGCTCGATCCTTGTCGGCGCTGTCTCGGCCGCCACCAAGGACATCCGCTACGGCATGGTGTCGATCCTCGTGCTGTTTGTCATTGGTCTCCCGATCCTGTACCTGGTCGACGTTGAGAAGGGCATTGTGGATGCGCGCGCCTACGCCATCAAGCACAACGGCGTCACGTTTGACGAGCCCACCGAGCTCAAGAAGGTCGAGACTGCCTGAGCATGATGCCTCCCTAATCTGTCCCACACATCGTTACCAGTACCAATACATAGATCGTGTCCACACACTGCTCGTGTATCTGCAAAGCATCTCATCCCATCGCATTCACTTCATTCCTTCAAGGAACACAAGCAGCGCCATCGGTGTAAACGTGTGCGGCACAATCACGAGCCCGTCTCGCATGGATATCTGACTGCAGCCTGCACTCTCCTCGCCACCTTGCCCAGCACTAGCATCAGCACCACCAGCATCAATCTCGCCCTTGACAAACATCAGCGGCACCTCGCGCCAATGCTCGTGGTATCCAAGAAAGTCGGCGTGTGCATGCAGCCGCGTGATGGCCTGCCGCCGACAGTCTGCATCCAACGACGCATGAAAGAACACAAACGGATAGGCTGACATGTCTGGCATAGACGCATCCTCGATGTGCTGTGGCGGCTGTCGGCGATGCTGCGGTTGCCTGGCTTGCCTGCCAAGCGATCCATGTGGCGCCATCCAGTCTGGCACCGACAATCGGCTGCGCTCCAGCCGGTGCGATGCCGTGTCTGCCGACCCACGGTACATGGATGCGATCGCTGCATCTGTGCGTCCTGCACCCCACCGCAACACTGCATCAAACCGTTCACGCGGCGTGGGCTGCTGTCCGTGCACGCCACTGCTGCGGCCACTGCTGCGGCCAAGACCCTGCTTGCCGTCAAAGCCCGTCAGTCCAGACACGGATCGGATGCGATCCTCGATGCTGTCCAGGTCGCCGGCATCCATCTCGACGCCGCTCTTGGCAAACAGGTCCAGGAAGGAGCGAGCCAGCAGCAGCAGATACAGATCCACCTGCTTTGGCTGCGCAAGCGTCCGGAACATGAGCGGTGTGATGCTGACTGGCTGTCGCTGTGGCCGTTGTTGTTGCTGCTGCTGCTGCTGCTGCTGTGAGATGGCTGCGGTCGGCACAGCGAATGCTGATATGGTGTGCGTCAACTGAGAGAGTTGCTGCGTCTGCACAGCGTCAGACGGCCTCGCAGCCAACAGCGACGACGACGACGACGGCTGCTGCTGCTGCTGCTGCATGCGGAAGAAGTGCACCGCATGCGACTGGTCAAATGCAGCCGGCAGCTGCATCCGTGCCGATCGGCCACCACCAGTGCCTGTGCCGGCATGCTGAGACGACGACGACTGACC
>JAHLKH010000291.1:0-23593 GCA_025526915.1 Entophlyctis helioformis | reverse complement strand
CATACATTGATAGAATTGGTTATCCACGACACCAAGCACACAAGAAAATGCCGAGCGGTAGACGCACCTGTTCGTCTTGCTGAGCTTGGAGTGACGATACCGTGAGGCGCAGGCCTTGAACCTCATCCTCCAGAATGACCAGATCGCGTTCTTCGAGCCGCAGCCGCATATCCTACAGTGCAATGCGACTCGCGTTTAGAACGTCTCGAGCAGAAGCGATAAAGGACAGCAATGCGCAGGCAGACAGGCAGACAGGCAGACAGGCAGACAGGCAGGCAGGCAGGCAGACAGGCAAGTGTGTAACCTTGTCTTCCAGCTCGTGGCCAGACCCTTGGACACGCGCAATCTTGACCAGTCGCCGGTCCAGACGATCTCGAAAGTACGTCACCTCCTCCTCGGGAGCCCCACTGAGGGAAAGCAAGAAGCGAATCTTTTTGCGGTCCTTGAGCTCCTGCACTGAAAGGGGCCATGCAACCAGGGTGTTGGTGAGTGGTTGCCGTTGGCTACTGCTGGCCTCTCGTCCGATTCAGGATACCTTTCAGTTGGTCGTTTTCGGCAACGATGCGCAGTGTGTGCTTGCGCTCTTCAAAGAGGGCAGTCTGAAAGTCGCTGAGGGCTTGCTGCATCTCAACCACTTCTTGCGAGCGCTTGTGCAGCTCCCACGACAGCTTGTGTGTTTCTTCGTGGGACATGCGCAGTTGCTCAATGTGCTCCATGGCGTGCTGGTATTCCTCTTCGGCCGTCTCTGCCAATCCCAGACCATGACAGGGCTTGTTAGCAACATGCCAGAGCGGACATTCCAGCACAGCATGCTGCTCGCACCAATGCGCTGTCGGTAGTATACCAGAAGCTCTTCAGACAGCGGCAGCTGCTGGAGCTCATTGTGAACGTTTGCTGTGTCTGGCATGCCGCCAGATGATCTGGGAAGCTCGTTCGGACGTGACAAACGCACCCATCGATGGTTCATTACGACCAGTCAGACAGACAAACAGACAGACAGACAGAGGGGGGGACAGAGAAGAGAGAGAGCACGCAAGACGATCCTCCTTAGTGGCCAACATTGGCCGCCACCTGGGTGCTGACCTCCTCGAGGATATCGTAAATGGCGAAGCGGTTCTTGTAGTTGTTGTCGACAACGTTGACAAGGTACCAGCTCGAGGCAATGCTGTCAATCGTCTTGCGCGACGCAGACTCCTCGGCGTAGAGCGAAGCCCACTGGTTCCAGAGCTCAAAGGCCTCATCCTGCAGAAGCAAGCATCACGAGTCAGCAACAGAGTTTGGTGCAGCATTGGCATCTTGCACGCGCGGCGCACCTTCCAGGCGAGGAAGCTGACGCTCTCAACAACAGTCGGCTGGACAATCTCCTTTCCAGGGAAGACGCCCCAGGTGACGGCATTGGGAGAGTCGCCCTGAGTGTTGGTTCTGAGGTCGCCCTCCTTGTTGACGGCGTAGTAAGTCAAGAACGGGTGCTCGGAGATCTTCTGAATGAGAATGTCGAGCTTTGCGGGCGAGATGAAGAACTCGAGGTACGACTTCTGATACACAAAGCCGTTCTTGGGACCCCAGCCGTACGTCGGGTCGGAAGAAAGCGCGCCGTCGACAGCAGGCTGGCTGTTGATGGTCAGGAAGCCGTTCTGGTTGGTGCGCAGCAGGCGGTCGCGCAGAATCGATGACTCGGTCTGCAGCGGCGTGTCACTCCATGGGAGCGTGGCAAGCTTGCCCTCACAGTACTTGACAAACAGGTTGTAGATGTCTTGGAGGGACTCGGGGTGGTTCCACAGCTTGATGCACTCGTCGGCGGGGTACTTGAGGCGGATCGAGTAGCCGTCCAGATCTCCATAGGCAGGGGAGCGCGAGTCGCCCCAGCGACCGTTGGGGAATTCGTCCCAGCCGTCTGTGCGCATAATGTAGCTCTTGGTGCGGTTGCGCCAGAAGATGGGACGCACCGTCTCCTTCTCTCTGTTCTTTCCAAGCGACGGGTTCCACGGCAGAGGCTTGACAGTCTCGCGGGGGGCAATGAAGCCGAGTCCCTCGAGCACAAGACGCGTGGCGCGCTCGAGGTTGAAAGTGTAAAAGTGGAAGTAGCGAGTGCCGGCCTCCATGAGCTTCTGGCACATCTGGATACACAGACGAACGCCGTAGTCCTTGACGGCCTGGTCGTCGTCCTTGATAGGCTCAAGATCGTCGAGGATGAACTGGGGAACGACGGTCTTGGAGAGCGTGGTGACGCGCTGGAAGCTGCCGTAGTTCTGGATGGGCATGATTCCGGGCAGAATGGGGATGGTGACGCCTTATTGAAAAAGCAAGCCAGAACGAGTGTCAGCGAGATGATCAGCGAAGCAGGCTGGCGGTGAGTCGGCAATGCCCAGCTGGAAAGACCCATACCCATCTCGCGGACACGCTTGACCCAGTTAATGTAGTTGTCCACGTCCAAGAAGAGCTGAGTGACAATGTAGTCGGCGCCGGCGTCACACTTGTCCTTGAGGTGGCGCAGGTCGGCCTCCTTGTCGGGGTTCTCAATGTGGCCCTCGGGGTAGGCTGCATCACGGACGGCCAAGGGAGATGTGTCGAAAACAGCGAGCACAAGCGATCAGTCAGCTGTCGCACCAGCGCCACATTCCACTTTGGCGTCGTGTACCTGCAACACCAATGCAGAAGTAGTCGCCATATGTCTCGCGGATGTAGCGGACAAGGTCCGCGGCGTAGGAGAAGCCAGTCTCGACCTTGGTCCAGTGCTCCTGGCCGCGGGGAGGATCGCCACGGAGCGCAAGGATGTTCTGGATGCCGGCGTTCTTGGCATCGGCAAGTGCCTTGTCGATCATGTCACGGGGCATGTTGGTGCAGGTGCTGGACGAGGGGTGGAGAGCAGCCAGCCAGTCTGTCAGTCAGCCAGCCGACAGCCCGTGGCGCGACTGCAACGGATGCATGCCAGTCACAGCCGGCACTCACAGGTGCATGCACGTCTCGAGGCCGTGGACAGCCTGCGCGGTGGTGCAGATCTGGCGGCGCACATGATGGAAACCGATGGCACAGTTGGGATTAGTAAGCACGAATAAGCAATGGCGGAGATCTCATCCGAGAACGCCGCCAACGCATCAGAAGGTGCAAGAGGGAACGCCAGAGAAGAGCGGGGGGCCACAACGAACCTCGAGCGTGACATCGCTGGTCGTGCCGCCGGCACCCCAGGTGACGTCAATGAACTCGGGGCCGAGGTTGTACATGCGCTCCTGAAGAGTGCGCGCCAAGCCGTCCAAGCCGTCCAAGCCGTCCAAGCGAGCGAGACGAGGAAGAAGCTTGCAGTGTCAGCCCTATACATGCCATGGAAACAACGTCGCTGCGCAGCATAGAGACAGCGGCACTGACCATGCGATCGAAGAGGTTGATAATGGCCGTCTCCGTTCTTGGAGGGTAGTATTCAAAGCTCTGCGTGCCGCAACAGACAGAGCATGCCGTGTGCAGGAGGTCAGTTGGCGGCCATTCACGGCCATGAAGAACGCCACGAGCCATACCCATGCGTATCGGTCCTCGGCTGCCGACAGAACAACGTGTGGGAGGGGGAGGAACAGAGACCGTTAGCACAGGTGCAATGCACAGCCGCGCGCGGGATGCCGGTCGAGCAGTGTGCAGCAGCAGGAGCAGGAGCAGGGGGAGCAGGGGGATCAGGATCAGGAAGACGTACCATCGGCCTTGAGAAGCTTGTCGGTGACCTTCATGTTTGGATGGTGTTGGCTGACTGTTGATGGAGAGCTGTGGAAGGTTCAAACAGCTTCAATTTATAGCTTTCGTCTCACCAGCCGTCCCCAGCCGTCCCCAGCCGTCGCCGACATGATCTCCTTGGCCATGCAGCAAGTTGGCCAGCGAGTTGGCCAGCGAGGTGTCGCAGCGTGGGCACAGCCTGGCGCACTGTTGTGGACACGCACGCACCGGCCGGCCGCCTTCGCTCGCCACGTCAGCTACTGGTCGGTAGACGGGCCTGCCGTGCAAAGCTGCTACGTGCACGACGAGGCTGGCAACGACTGACTTGCATCGACAGGGATGCAGTGCATGAGCGCCAAGTCGAGGCGACAAAGGCACAGTCCTTCTCGAGCACTCTCAGCAACATCTTCTCCAAGCCCTCGACATCAAGCCACATGGCCGATCATCCCGACGGCCTCTTGCAGCAGCTCGCCGACACAGATCCTTTGCCGTCTACAGCAACAGTGCGCATGACAGCCGCCGAGGCCGCCGGCCTGCGCACGCCGCCAACGAATGCCCGCATGCTGACCCGCGACTTTATCCACACGTCGCTGTACCATCCTGGCTACGGCTACTTTTCAAAGAACGCATACATCTTCTCGCCGCCCGAGCCCATCCAGTTCAACGCAATGCGCGACAACTACGCATTCATGAACCATCTGGGCCAGCTGTACAAAGATCTCGAAGACGAGTACATCCATGCCCACGACATTGCGCGGCAGGTGTGGCACACGCCAACGGAACTGTTCCGCCCATACTACGGCTACGCAATTGCAAAGCATGTTGTCGACCAGTTCAAGCTTGATCCGCGCGGCGCCGATCGTATTGTATTGTACGAGATTGGCGCTGGAAACGGCACTCTCATGACCAACATCCTGGACTATATTGCGCAGCACGAGCCTGCATTGTATCGCACTGTCAAGTACAACATCATCGAGATCAGCACCAAGCTGGCCGGTCGACAGGAGCGCGCATCGTCAGCGCGTCGCCAGCTCACCGCGCGGCATCCTGGTGTGCGCATCGTCAACAAGTCCATCTTTGAGTGGGATCAGCCTGTGCAGGAGCCCTGCTTCTTCATTGCCATGGAAGTTATTGTAAGGCCAGCCTGCGTCCCTCTGATTCCTTGGCATTCCTTGGCATTCGATGGCATTCGATGGCAGATCGTGGCCGTTTGTGCACCTGTCTGGCTCTTGTCAAGCGTCCATTAATCCATCAGCGTTGCTTCCCCCATGCGCCATCTGCCCTTGCAGGACAACTTTGCACACGACGTGGTGCGCTACGATATAGCAACAAACGAGCCGCGGCAAGGCGTGGTTCTGGTTGGCGACGATGGAAACTATCTAGAAGCGTACGAGCCACTGACGGATCCTCTCATCAAGCGCTACCTTGACGTTCGCAGCCAAGCCGGATATCAATCACCTGTCCTGTCACCATCGCTCCGCGTCAGGGCACAACGCGCTCTCCTGCCGTTTGCCGCCAACATGACCGAGCCAGAGTTTGTCCCGACCATGGCACTCGTACTCATGGACCGGCTGGCAACCTTTTTCCCCAACCATCGGCTTGTCATTGCCGACTTTGATCGGCTGCCAGACGCGGTTCCAGGCGTCGACGCGCCTGTGGTCCAAACACGCTACCAGGGCAAAATGGTTGCGTGCTCCACTTACCTGGTCCAGCCAGGCTGGTTCGATATCTTTTTCCCCACCAACTTTGAGCTTTTGCGAGACGTGTACCGTGCCGTCACTGGCCGCCAGGCTGACGTTGTCACTCAGCACGATTTTCTGCGCAAGAATGCGGATCTGCCGGCGACCTCGACCAAGTCGGGCGAGAACCCCATGCTCAGCTTTTATGAAAACTTCAAGTTCATCACCTCTTAGTAAACTTGTATGCACCGACGTTGGTCGTAAGCTCCTGTCACGCCACCGCTGTGTGCAATCCTCGATGCAGTGGTCATGAGTGCTCGCATCGCGCAGTCTCTGCACTTCGCAAGGGCTCTCTAGATCGACCAATCAGAGCGATCCCACCAGGAGTTGACCAATCACAGCGATTCCACCAAGGGTAATGGTATGAGAACCGGACCCGGACTTGGCAACAATTCGGACTTGGCGACAATTCGGACATCGGCATGGTGCAAGGACAGGCAGTTGAGGACCGGCCGCTAAGTGGTGCAGCACTGGACAGGCGCATCAACCAGCAGGTGTACAGAATCTTCACCAAGAAGCACGGCCTCAAAGTCTCGGCCGAGTCAACCCGCTTTTTGCAGGACCTCGTCAAAGAAAACGACGTCGAGCTGAGCGCAACCGAAGAGTCGTTTGACTACATTGTGCAGCAGTATGTCCAGCAGCAAGGTGTGTGTCTCTGCGCCTGTATGCTTCACTGCGAGACGCTCTGCTTGTTTGGCCAAACTCACACTGCTCTCAATATTGGTTGACAACAGGTGCATCCGGCGTGCAAGGTGTTGTTCAGCACGATGCGCTTCTGCAGGTCGTCCAAGGCATCCTGCAAAAGGCCGTCGTCACCAACGCATATGCAAGAGACGGCATAAGCACTGGACCTGCTTCTGATGGCGACGATAACGGGAGCAGCAGGGCAGACGTGCAGTTGTCTGTGGAGGATGACAGTGCAGTGGCCGATCTCAACACCATGAGCGCCTACTTGCACGTTGTTGATGCCCAGTCCGTGCCGCACATCCAGTATCATCCTGGCCTCGGCATGTTCATCAAGCAAGTCGCACGATGTCCATCGTCTTTTGGCGCCGCTCCGCAGAGCGTATGCTGGCTGCTTACATCCGCTGTGTTTACGGTGTAGGGGTCGCAAGGACAGCCATCTGCTCGCTCCTGCAGAGTCGCGCACGGCTGTATTCCGAGAGAGGTTTGAGCTGATAAAGCAACGACTGCTGCGCAATGACGCCTTTCGCGTCCCAGCCTTTGCTGCAACAACAACCTCATTCTTCCAGGCAAGCCTTCCATGACCGCATCGTGTCCACGTCCATTGCCACTGATGTGCTATGCTTGCTGCAGATCACGCCCATCATCCAGCTCAAGGGGAAGCGACCAGGAGTTTACTTGCTCTTTGGCATGCTCACCAGCATCCAGGACGGCAACTACCATCTGGAGGATCTCGACGCGTTCATCCAACTGGAGTTTACTGCAGCCGTGCGTCTGTCCCGATCGATCATCAGCATGCTTGTTTGCTGACATTTTGGGGGCGTTTGCGTCGTATCCTTCCTAGACACAGCAAAGTGCTGGCATGTTCACTCGTAACTGCTTTGTTCTCGTCCAAGGAAACTACACAGAGCTTGGAACCTTTACGGTCAATGTTATTGGGCACCCGTTGCCCGAACGTCGTGACAATTCGCTCACAGCGTTCACAGCCACTGTCGACTACTTTGGTGCACCGCGATTCACCGAAGACTCGGTGAGTAACCAGTGCGGCAATTTGCTCTCGCGCTCTGCTTGTTTCTAGCGAACATTTGCTCATTTGTACTACTTGCTGGATACCTGCCTATCAGACAACGCTGATGAGGATTGAGCAAAACACAAAGGACATGTCGTTTGTGTTCATATCCGACGTTTGGCTCGATCAGACACGCGTTCTTGACAAACTGCGCATGCTCTTCCAAGGGTTCTCAGACGCGATCGTACCCCTTGCTTTTGTGTTGATGGGAAACTTTTCGTCAACGCCTTACATTTACAATGGCGTTGAAAGCAAGCGGTACAGGGGTGAGGCCGTGCACTTGTCCTGCCATCCTGATCTGCGTCGGGTCCCACGCGTCTCTGACCCGCTGAGCCTTCTCATGCATGCCCAATCAACAGAGGGCTTTGACAATCTTGCTGATATCATTGCCGAGTTTCCTGCCGTGGCCGATCAGTCGCACTTTGTGTTTGTTCCTGGCCCGCATGACCCATGGGCACCAAACATCCTTCCCAGATCAGCGATTCCAACGACGCTGACTGGCAAGCTGATGCAGAAAGTTCGCAATGTCCATTTGTCCACTGCACCGTGTCGGTAAGAATCATGCCGCACGTTACGCACATGGCTATGACCGTCTGCTTCGTGCAACGCGTCAGTATTATGCCGGGGATGATCTCTGCCTGACATGCTGCCTGTTGCACCATCAGACTCAAATACTGCACGCAAGAGATTGTCGTCTTCCGCGACGACCTGGTCACGGCTATGCGTCGCCATTCCGTGCTGCCCGTGGAGCGAGACGGAAACAATCATAACATGCCTATCGAACAGCATGCAAGTTCCAACTGACGCCGTCTATCTGCATCGAGCTGTGCTGACGCGACGATAACTATTGGCTCTATGGACTTGCCGTCTGCAGCTTGTACAAACCGTCCTTGATCAGAGCCATCTCGCACCATTGCCTGTCGAGATCAAGCCGCGCTTCTGGGAACACGACCATTCTCTCAGGCTGTATCCCCAGCCGCATTTGGTACGTCTCGCTTTTCAACCCGCGAGATCCATGCATGCCTCGTGCCAGCGGTTTCTGTCTTGCATTGCCCGGCCTCCATGTAAGACGCTGGCGATGCGGTTGCTCACACGGCCCTCCACTTGGCAGCTTATTCTTGCCGACAAGTACGATCTCTACCAGCACGAATACGAGGGGTGTCTGGCTGCCAATCCGGGCTCGTTTCCCAACAACGGATACAAGTTCCTCATGTACGATCTGTCGACACGCACATGCGAGCCAAGGTATGTCTCTTTGGCCCTTGAGCGGATCTGCAAGCCTTGCTGACGCTCTCCGATCCAATGGCGATCCAAACGGTGCAGTCAACTTGCATGACAGCCTTCATTCACTTGCGCAGCTGCACGAGCGCAGTTGCATGGCGAGGGCGAGGGCGAGGGCGAGGGCGAAAGCGAGGGCGAGGGCGAGGGCGAGGGCGAAAGCGAGGGCGAGCGCACATGGCAGGCGGTTCAATAAAGGCACTCTTCGCACACACGACACATGCAACTTGGACTTTAGGCCTCGGCACTCACCGACTTGGTGAAGCATGCCTTGAACGCCTCAAACTCTGCTGCACACGACGCTTGCTGAACGCCAGCAAACACCCTGTTCATGCATGCGCCGTACGCTCCTGCCTGCCCAGACAAAGCGTCAGTCGGTGTCGATGCAAGCATACAAGGGCTTGCTCGCCCGTCGCACACGCACCAGCACAGAGCACTCTGTCAATGCTACGGCCAGCTTCTTGGCGCCTTTGGGTTTGCTCGACAACGACATGTTGGCGAGATCGTCGGGGAACACGGTTGGATTGGCAGCACGGCAGCTGTCCGACCTGACTGCCGACAGCCGTTGCCCATGGACAGTTGTTGAAGACAAGGCGAGTGGGCAGCCAAAGCAGCGTCTGACATGGGGTGCTCGATACTCGCATGACCCGCTCACTGTTTGCGCCATGCAGCCATCACAAACGGTCTTTCTTCGCCATACCGCCGTCTCTCGCTGGCGGCAAAGCGCTGGCAAGGCCGACATCATCCGCCCATTGGATCCGAACTTGGACCTGGCGCTTGACGACAGCCTGGATGTGCACCACGATCAGGCAGACTATTACCAATCTGCGGACCCCACCACAGCGAGGAGTCCGCCGCGACTGCTGTCATGGAGATTTGATGTAGTTCATTCGGCCGTCTGGGCATGTCCGGTCCTGTACTTTGTGGTGTCAGACGAGTCAGGCGTCCCGCTCACGCTCGATGAGATGGCGGCGGCCAGTCCAGCCCTTGGCTTCAAGTCTAACGGATCTGTTTTTGAGACTGTTCTCTCGCAGACTGTAAGTGTGTATCGCGGCACCTGTCGACGCCTTCACGCGTCTGCTTTGCAGACTCGTCCAACTCAACGGCATGCTCGCCAGGATCATCCCGTCACTTTGACGCCAGTTTGGTTCGTGCATCCATGCCAAACAAGCGTCGTCATGGGCGAGCTGGCGCCGTCTATGGGAGAATGTCAATCTGCTGAACTGGCACGGCAATCGCCTGCCGATCAGCAGCTGGCCGCTGTTCGGTACTTGGTTCTGTGGCTGAGTGTTACGAGTCGCCTACTTGGCTTTATTGACTTGATCGACTTTAACGTCCTGTCGCACATTGGGCTGAGCCAGACGGCACAAGAAAGTTGAAAGACCGAGTGTCCACAACGGTGACTGCTGCTGCTGCCTTCATAGCCCGATCCAGTAGTGCTTGCCGCCTGGGTTGTGGATCATGGATGCCTCGCCAACAATCTCCGTGCCATTGATGACGGGCACAATCGCCCACTCATACCACACCTTGCGCGTGTCAGTCAGTCGCCAGAAATGCACTTGGATCGACGATGCCTTGGGCAAGAACACAGGAACCTGTTTTGACAGTCAATGCATTGACAGATCAGTCACTGCCCACAGCCATTGCTGCCAGAACCCTGCTTGGATGCTGCAGACACGCTCTACATATCCAGATGAGACTACGTACTCGGATAGGAAAGAAAATGGGGAACCAAGAGAACATGCCCTCGGAATGCGTCTTGGGGTGGATGCTGATCATTACATCCTTGTAGAGCACCGCCTCAAAGTAGCCAGCCAGGCCGTGCTACCCATTAATACAGCCCCACATCCAAACATGTCAGCTAGTGCACGTTGCAGACAAACAAGAATAGCTTGGCATATCAAATACCATCACCGTGTCTTGGGTAACCTCAAACGTCGCGCTGCTGTACCGAGTATTGTGCTGGTTAAAGTGAGGGTGTCCTGGCTGGCGCATGGGACTGCGAACGGGATGCTCAAACACCCAGAGTGGGGAAGGTTCGGCGATTTCGTGCACAGAGCGGAACTTGACGACATACGGCATCTGCATGTGCTCCTCGTCGTTGTAGGCTGCAGCCTCGTTGAACAGTTTTTGCGACGAGAGTGGCGAGATGAACGCGGTGTAGCTCGACGGGATCGAAACGCCATCCTCTGTCCCATTCATGCGTGTTATGCGCTGATGAGTTTGATGGCTGCTGGGCGACCAAATGCCGACGGTTCAAAGGGTAGCTTACGCTTCAATAGAGCCTGTGCTCCATCCAGGCATTCCGGCGACAATTCGTTATCTGTGTATGCCATCCATCACAACTGCTGATCAGCGCCACACTCTGCCATCGACGCGCTGCTTGCTATATCTTGCAGAGCGGCATTCGTCCACACGCCGTTGGGCTCACCGCCAAACGAGCCCAGAAGCTCGCTAACAAGAATGTCGGCCTTTTCTTCTGGGCGCCAGTAGCGCATGTCAATATGGACCACCGTCACTTGGTCTCCCCAGACCTGCTCCTTGCGTTGCCGGAGACTGTCATCAAGAAAATCACAAGATGGTCAACTTATTCATCCACTCGCTCGACCTACAGGGGGAGTTCAGACTGCGTGCACCTACCCTACAACGGCATTGGCATTCTTTTCGACGGCATACACCTTCACCTTGCGTCCAGACTCTGATGCCGCTTTGAGTGATCGATCGACCAGAGGGCCGCGACCAGCACCAACGACCATGATGACTGTGACAATACTGGAGTCTTTTGGAACCCGGTCAATCAGCGCGCGGTAAACTGCCTGTCAAGGCAGACATGTTTCAATACTTTGTTGCTGTAAAGCAGAGCATATACGCTAGAAGCATTTCAAAGCAAAGCCGGCTTACCCGCTCGTATTCTTGGTACTTGATGGGATCCTTCTCAAACACCTCATAGGTGGCTGAGTCCAGATTGTCCATGAGAGGCTGTTCCAGACCCACACATGGCACACTCGTCGAGTCAGCAATGATAAGATATTGGCGCCGCCGGGCCATGATTGCAGATGAGTACCTGAAGAGGAGCCTGCAGGTAACTATGGATTTTAGGAGGCCATTCATGGGTCAGCATTGAGCCTGCATTCCATGTCAAGCAAAAGACACATACTCTTGGTATCCTGCTGCAAATTGATTGATGGCATCGGCCACCGGCAGGCTGCGATGTAGATGATGAATGTACTCGCAGTACGATCCCATACTGCCTGCGCGGTGACGGCGGGCAAAGCTCTCGCTGGAGATGACAAAGCGTGGCTCGAGCGTCTACAAACAGCGCATGGCGTGAGCTACGCGTCTACATTGCAAGAGGCGGGCGCCGGAGCAAGCAGTGCAAGGTTGAGAGTACGCATCACAGTACCTGCATGAGTTTGCGCACAAACGCCTGGTGGCGCTTGCTCAGGACGGGGAAGCCGGCATTGTTTGACAGGAAGATGCTTGTTGGCAAAACCACCAGCTTGATAGGCTCGGCAAGCCACTTGTCCAGCACGGCCTCGTCGGGCAGCTCGTACTGGAGCTCAAGGGCTAGACACATTGACGAAAGCATGTCGTTACAAGGCGAGATCCGAGCCATTGGTTTGCAGTGCAGGCTTGTCAGGACACATTCATGCTGCTCCCAGACAAGACGCAGACAGCGCACGCACCGATCTGCAGTTTGGGATTGTGCCTGGACAGCATGCGCAGCTTATTCCACCGTGTCCATCCATCGCAGTCGCTACCAGCACCACCAAGCAGGAAGCGGACAAAGACCTATGAGCACGCATTCACACGGGTCGAGTAAGTGCCGTGGTTATGCACGCCCACTCAGATCACGAGACGAGGGCATGCCTGCTGGTAGCTGAGCGTTGACAGCGACTCGTCGACCGATCTGGCAAAGTTGATCATTGGGCCAGATAGCGGGCAGTAGAACTGCACGGCAGGAAGGCCAATGTGTGCAGCCCAATGAACCTGCTGGCGCACAAGCGTCTGCGACTTGGCAAGAATATGCGGATCCGTGGACTCGAGGTCGATCCAAGGCGCAATGCATCCAACGCAAGAGGTTGCATGCTCTGCGATGGTTGGGAGAGCGATGCCAGACAGTCCGTGCCGCATGGTTGCAAACAGCGAGCACAACAGGCCGCACACAGGCCGCACACAGGGGTCGGCAGCAGCAGCAGCGTCGTGTTAGTCAAGTCATGCCAACGTCCACCACAGCGGCCAAGATCACACCAAAACTGACCTGGGCCGGCAAGAATGAGGTCCGTGTGGGCAAACGACGCTGGCAGTGGTTGCTCAGAGTCGTGCACAGGGATGGTGCCCATCTTGAGGATAGGGGAGACGGCAAAGCGATAGCCGCTGCTGAGGCACACGGACGCAAGCTCATCGATGCTGTCGCAGGCCAGCACTTCAAGGCCAACCTCAACCCCCGACATGAACGAAGACGTTGTGAAGGAAAGAGTGATTTTAATGTGCTCAGAGATCGGCACGGACGCGGAAGCCAGGCCCGGGCGGGTCGCTCTTGAGCGTGGTGAGTTCACCAGCAGGCTCGCAGTTCTTGCGGCCAGAAACAGGGCCAGGCGCAGGGACCTTGCCAGCCTTGATCGAGTCAAGGATCTTGACAGTCGCCTCGGGCGTAAGGTCCTCCTAAGCACGGTGCCATGCGAACGCATGTAATAGAATCAAGGCGGCCACAAAACCGCGACGGTGGTCAGCGCATATCCAGAGGCAAGATGCATCGGAAGGATCAGGATGGAATCTCTCTCGGAGAGGGTGCCACGTACGTAGTAGTCATCGTTCACGGCAAGCACAGGCGCATTGACACAGGCACCGGCACACTCGACCTCGACAAGGGTGAACATGTTGTCCTTGGTGGTCTGGCCAACCTTGATGCCCAGGTTGTCCTCGACGGCCTTCAGGATGCCATCCGAGCCGCAAAGCTGGCAGGGCGTCGTGGTGCAAACCTGCAAAAAGTACTTGCCCACAGGCTCTCTGTTGATCCGATCCAGGGAAAGGGTGTCATTCAATCGTCTTGGATTCACAGGAAGTGCACTGCAAAAAGAACGCAGCAGATGCTCATGGATCGCAGTGGTCTCTGCTTGCAGGTGGCTGCGCAGGTGGCCGCCAAAACAAGCACGCGATATGGCATGTAATTGCATACGGGAATGGGCAGCAACCAACGCACCTGTTGAACATGGTGTAAAAGGTGGCGACCTCGTACACGCGCATGGGCGGCATCTCAAGGAGCTTGGCAACGTAGTTCATAACCGAAATGCTCGTGTATCCGTTCTGGCGCTGGCCGAGATCAAGCAGGGGGATGACGGCACCCTTCTTGTACTGCGGCGGGTACTTGCTGATGATCTCTTGCGCGCGCTTGATGTTTTCGGGCGAGAACTCAAAGGGTATCGCAGCATTGTTCTCGCCAGTGTTTCTGTGCTAAAGGCCGACAAAAGAGATGCGGGCCACGACCGTTGGCAAGCCGGTTGGCAAGCCGGTTCGCGATCCAATGGTTCCCCGTTGCGAGTTCATGCCGATTGCGAAGCGCGCCAGTTGGAGTGGGGGAGAGCACGCATCAACGGCAGTGGCCCGCATGCGGTGCGGTGGGACGAACGAGATGCGGCAGCCAGACACATTGGCAGGTGGACAGGCGGATGCTGGTTAGAAGCTCTGCCTCGGCCAAAGCGCATACCCAAACGCTGGCAAGTCGAGTGAGCATGCAGAGCCGCCGCCCTGCCCGTCCGCAGCGACTCCACAGCGACGACTTGGAGCAGACGATGCTCAGCGAACAACGTCGACAACGTACCACGAACAGCTTGTCAGAGGCAGCAGAGGCCGTCGAACCAAACGGGCGTGCAGACACAGCCGACGCAGTAGGCACGGCAGAGCGAACGGCTGCAGTGCGGGCTGCAGGACCGGCCGACTGGGCTGCAGCGACACTGCAGCGGGCAGCAAGGCGAGCGACACGACGGGCAATCATGATTTCGGGCGGATGGCGACAGTTGGAATTTGGCAGGCCAAGTGCAGCAAGGCACGTGAGGTCACGTTATGTCGAAGCTGGGCCCGGTTCGCAGCGGCGTGCCCCTCGCTTCCTGGGAAACCCTCGAGCGACCGCCTGATGCCTCAGTGTCTGCCCCTGCTTCTGCTGGCAGCGGTGCTTCATGCCGCAGCGCCGCTTGCAATGGCCGCAATGCCAAAGTTTGCGACGCCCGGGCTCCATGCCGTCAATGTTGGCTTGGACGAGGTCAGCGGCCGCATCGCTGCGCTGGGCGACTTTAACGGCGACCGCATGTATGTACATCGCCTGCACTTGCAGCCAAGACAGCCGCCGACCATGCGCTTCATTCGCCTGCGCAATCCTTGTATCCTCGGCAGCCGGCGCATGAATGGCATGCGTCCTGCGTTGCCACTGCATGTAGCGGCTAATCGTTGGATCTTGCTCGCCAACGCCGTCGACAGGACGGACGTGTTTGTGATGAGCACGGACCAAAAGACAGTCACCGTCTACGCATGGGACCAAGGCAAGCATGACTGATCCATGCTTGCTGAGCACTTCCAAGGCATGTCACAGGCACTCCACTGATTACCCCGTCCATACACAGCAAAGAATCGCTTTGCTGCCCTGGCAAACACAGCCTCCAGGCTTGAGAGCCAAGGCGTCCAGCTCACCATCACCAATGTCATCCCGGGCGACTTCAACTATGATGGCAAACTAGACTTTGTGCTGTTTGGGCAGCTGGACCCAGGCCGCACCAAGGACGTCGATCTGTATTTTCAGCTCTTTCTGGGAGATGGGCATGGAAGCGCTGGTAAGTGAATAAGCACACTCGAAGTAATCCAAGCAGAGTCATAAAAGTGCATGCGTGTGAGGCACGGGTGGGGTGGATGGATGGATGGATGGATGGATCGATCGCGTTTCCAGACTGACATTCTTATTCACCATAGAGGGCATGCCCAACAAAAACGTCGCGGAGATCTCTCAGCCGTTTATTGTTGACTACGATGGCACCATGGTTCCGAGTCTGATGGGCCATGTCCGAGGCGAACCCAACGTCCTGAGTGTCTGGACATTCAATACTACATCACTGGAGTTTGATGTGTGCGTGCACCTGTCCCGATGCATTCATTTGAACCACCGGTAGGCAGGCGTCCAACTGCTGGCGCTGACTTGTGCCTCGCAGTCGACGGACAGAGCTCAGTAGTCGAGCCCCAGGCGGAAGAGAATGCCATCTACCAAATCCACACTCGAGCGCGTTTGTGGATCTCAATGGCGACTGCCTGGCAGGTAACCGCTTGTAAAAAGTCGCCTGGACTTGCTCTCTTGGCAGTCGGCATGCTGATTGCCCGAGCACGTTTGGCGATTCAACTGTTGAAGACATTTTCCTTGTGTGCCAGGATGCCAACAATCACATGACGTACCAGATCTGGGTCAATACCAAGACGGATGGATTTGTGTTTGCACGGCAGGAAGCATTGCCGCATGCAACAGACCAGATTTCATTTGCAGACATGGGTACGCAGGCCGACTGCATGTACCAACAGAGCAAGCACGAGCACAACTCGTTGCCAAAGCATTATGGCGACTAACGAGCATCTCCATTGACACACTGCACAGATGCCGACGGCACTATGGACATGGTCTTCTCGACTTGTACCGTGGGCATCCCTTGCACGATCAATATTGCCTACAACCAACAGATTGGCTTGTGCTCGGACGACTCCACTTCGCCATGCCGCGACCCGCATGACTTGTGCGTTGCCGACAATGGATTTGCATTTGATTTGACAAGCGCATCGCCTGTAAGTCTTTGCAGCTGATCTGCTTATCAAACATTGCGTCGGTAACCACTCGGGGCTCTGGTGGCTCGACAGCGATACACGTCTTTTGTGGTCACGGACATGTTTCCAAACGACGTTGTTTACGTCAAGGACCTTACATTCAATGGCGTCAAGCCATCTTTTCTGCGCATTGGTAAATCATCTTGCATTGCTCATTGCCAGTATGTTTGCCAGACAGGCAGACAGGCAGACAGGAAGGAAAAGTCAATGCTAATCCTAGTATTCATGGATTGCTCCTTGTCGGAAACAGGCGACTACAACAATGACGGGTATCCCGACATTCTCTTCCTGTCCACGTCCATGGTCAACTTTGGACAGATCACGGTCCGTCTGCTGCAGTCGGTTCCCTGCGACAACAAATGCAAAACAGAGTGGAAGCGCAATGGTGCACGCTCGTTTGTGCCAGTCACCGACGGACTTGCACCACTGGACAGTTTCAGAGACGCGCTGATTGCCAGTGCATCCTTCATGGACATTGGCGAGGATGTATGCTTATGGCCAATGTGTTTACGACGTGATGGAACTGTGTATGTATATATGCGACTCTGACCTTTTAGCCGCGTGCAAACGCTCACTAGGGCACGCTGGATATTCTGCTCTCTGTCCGTGAGCTGAACGACACGGACCGGACATTCTCATTTGTCAACAACTACTACAACGACGCGTTCTTCTTGAAAGCGATGGGTAAGCCTTGTCGTTTGGCAATTCAGTGGCGTGCCTTTGCGTTTTTTTCGCCGATCGTGACTGTCGCCGCTTATCTGCTGACGGAGACTGACGCGGGCCCTGTGCACAGTGCTGAACGGTGTTTGCAACGAGTGGTGCCCAGGCGAGCATCCATTTCCTGATCCAAAGGTGCGTCATGCATGTTGGGCAGTCATTTGATCTGAGACGGCCCTGTATCGGTAAGTGATTGGCACTGCCAGACGAGCTGACGATGGGAGCATTGTCTTTCAGCCCTACGGAGTCAATTACGCCGGAGGGACGTTCAAGTACACCGTGCTCGACACAAATGGCCAGCGACGTGCAACGCAAGTTGGGCAGATGGCGCAGTCGGCCTATCAGGCCGATGCACACGCCAAACATTCTCTTTGGCCTTGGACGGACCAACAACTACATCGAAGATCTGTTTGTTGGTGTATCCAGACGCAAGGCGCAGCACGTGGCGGCGTATCATGGCGTCATTCCCAACTCCCAGCTTGTGATTGTGCCGTATGAGGCAAGCCAGGCAGCAGGACCGGACAGCTGGAAGCTTGAGCTGTACATGAACCCAAGCTCGTCGTCTCTGGCTCTATTGGTCGTGCTCGTTGGATCGCTTCTGCTTCTTGGCGGCATTGTGTGGGCATTGGATTGGTCCGAGAGGCGCGAAGATGAGTTGGAACGTCGACGCATACTTCATTCGATCAATTTCGACGCTCTTTGAATGAAAATCTCATACATGGCGCTTCCATTGCGGCTTCGCTTTGCTGACGGCCGAGATGACCTTGAGCTGCTTGTGCAGGCCGAGCAGACCAACGTCCGGACGCAATGATGATGGCGGTAAGCAGCCATGCCTGCTCCATGCCATGTGTGCTTGCTGGCTGACATGGTGCTCTTGCAAACATCAACAGGCACAAACAGATGCGGCGCTGCAGGGCAAGTTTCTGCGGATGGCTGTATCGAGGCCGCCTGCTCAAGGACACCGACACCATCGCCGGCCTGTTGGTGCCAACCAATGCAGATGCCGCAGAAGGCGGTGGGCCAGCGCAGTCGCTGATGCTGCAGGCCCGCTGTTCATTCACTGCTTGGTGTCTGACAGTGCACCGCAGAACACTCTCGAGGTTTGTCACCACTGGCCGGCATCGACCAAAGCCTGCGCCTTGAGACTGACTGTGCCTGCCAGCCGCCGCCAATCGAAAGAGCACAGGGGTTTGATCGCCTACTTGAGCTGGGTGAGTGGGGCGCAGAGGTGGAGATGAGCATACCGGGTTCGTCGCTGCTCACATCTTGCTTGTGCATGCACCGTCGGGCAACCGTCGGGCTCGCGGCTCGATCGCCTTGCACAACCACCGTCAGGCATGTCGCAGGACGAAGTACAGAATCTGCGATCACAGTTTCATGCCTTGCGGGGACGAGACGCAGACGGTAAGCAGCTAGTATGCCAGCAGGGGCTCGCTTCATTGCCAGCCGGCCGGCTGACCGACCCATCATTTCACGGAGCAGCAGAGCGGACGGATCAGGCGAGAAATGCCGAAGAAGAATGGATGGACAATCCAGGCAATGTCCCGTCAACCAACCAAGGTGTGGCACCAAGCGTGACTAGCATATCTGCATCATCAGGCTGCTATCCATTTGCAAAGCCCTTGCAGCCCATTCACGTGCTGATGGCTTGGCGTATGAACCGGCAGATGATGGAACGCATCTGGACATGCTCGTGGGTCTGCTGGTTGGATTCTTTATGGGCATTCTCGTGCTGTTTTGGGTCAAGGAAGCCAACATGTACAACAGGCGGGCAGCAACTGGGTATGCATGCATCCTGTACGGATCAGCTTTGAACCGGATTTATATGCTGACTGTGTGAGACCCGTCCATCGATTGCTAGGCATCGTCACCGGTCTGGTCATCAACCTTGCGTTTGGGATGCTTCGAATGTGAATGCGAGCGCAATAGTCCCCCTTCAAGACAAGCAGCAGGAAGAGGCGTGTCAAAGTATGCAAACATGGAACGCAGCAAGCCGAACCTATTTATCGGTCCCCAACATAGAGCCGTCGAGCCGAGATGAACGACGATATGGTGCAGATACGATGACTGCTTTGCCTGTAATGCCCACACATCTCCAGAAGGGTCAACACGAACCAAGACACTTGAACCGAACGAAGGGCTTGGCTTGGGGATCATGTGAGATGGATAGTGGCCCTGTCAAACCTGGATTGCCATATGCACCTGTGCGGATCACATCTCGGCCGTTGACTCGTTGGACTGCGTGGGGATGCGGCGTCGGATCCAAAGAAGCCAATATTCTTGCTGATCATCGGCGGATGAATGAATGACGGCCGTGTCGCATATGCATGGCTCTGCATCTCGCTTCTTGTCAACGTTGGTGCTGTGCATCGGTAGATGCCGCGTTCGCTCATCCCTTGTTGTAACCCATCTGCACTTCAGAACATTCATTGGCCTCAATGTCACATCGCCCATGTGTGCCGCTAACGAGCGTATCTGAGATCACCTTTGCAGTCTGCCATGCCCTTCGTCAGCCACTGCAAGCCGGCACTCTTCAAATGCACGATGCACCTGCCTCTCCAGAATCGCCTGGCTGCCTGCAACACTGGTCTTCAGCCGTTCTTGTTCCAGCTGCTGCTGCCGTTGAATGTCCGCAGCTTGCTGTGCCTGGACCTGCCAAGCGTAGCCAAGACCAAGGCCGAGTGCGCTTCCCAGAAGAGCCTGGCACCGTTGTCAGTCAGTCAAGTGGTCCGATCCGTCCTCAACCGCAGCATCACAGACATGGCAAACACAACCAACCTTGAGTACAAACGAGCCCCTTGCCATAGCCTGCGATAGCGTACCATACCACGAACAAGCAGTCAGCAGCCGGCATGCACCACCAGACAGCGGCACACACCAGCCAACATCCACCTTCAATAATGTTTCTGGTCAAAGTCGATTTTTCGATGATTGAATGCAGAGTCGAATGCAGGTCACGTGATGAGAAATGTCACCCACTGCATCGTGGGATTGCACACAGCGATGGCGTGACAGGAGCTGACGACCAACGTCGGTGCATACAAGTTTACTAAGAGGTGATGAACTTGAAGTTTTCATAAAAGCTGAGCATGGGGTTCTCGCCCGACTTGGTCGAGGTCGCTGGCAGATCCGCATTCTTGCGCAGAAAATCGTGCTGAGTGACAACGTCAGCCTGGCGGCCAGTGACGGCACGGTACACGTCTCGCAAAAGCTCAAAGTTGGTGGGGAAAAAGATATCGAACCAGCCTGGCTGGACCAGGTAAGTGGAGCACGCAACCATTTTGCCCTGGTAGCGTGTTTGGACCACAGGCGCGTCGACGCCTGGAACCGCGTCTGGCAGCCGATCAAAGTCGGCAATGACAAGCCGATGGTTGGGAAAAAAGGTTGCCAGCCGGTCCATGAGTACGAGTGCCATGGTCGGGACAAACTCTGGCTCGGTCATGTTGGCGGCAAACGGCAGAAGAGCGCGTTGTGCCCTGACGCGGAGCGATGGTGACAGGACAGGTGATTGATATCCGGCTTGGCTGCGAACGTCAAGGTAGCGCTTGATGAGAGGATCCGTCAGTGGCTCGTAAGCTTCTAGATAGTTTCCATCGTCGCCAACCAGAACCACGCCTTGCCGCGGCTCGTTTGTTGCTATATCGTAGCGCACCATGTCGTGTGCAAAGTTGTCCTGCAAGGGCAGATGGCGCATGGGGGAAGCAACGCTGATGGGTCAATGGACGCTTGACAAGAGCCAGACAGGTGCACAAACGGCCATGATTTGCCATCAAAAGCCAAGGAATGCCAAGGAATGCCAAGGAATCAGAGGGACGCAGGCTGGCCTTACAATAACCTCCATGGCAATGAAGAAGCAGGGCTCCTGAACAGGCTGATCCCACTCAAAGATGGACTTGTTGACGATGCGCACACCAGGATGCCGCGCGGTGAGCTGGCGACGCGCTGACGATGCGCGCTCCTGTCGGCCGGCCAGCTTGGTGCTGATCTCGATAATGTTGTACTCGACAGTGCGATACAATGCAGGCTCGTGCTGCGCAATATAGTCCAGGATGTTGGTCATGAGAGTGCCGTTTCCAGCGCCAATCTCGTACAATACAATACAATCGGCGCCGCGCGGATCAAGCTTGAACTGGTCGACAACATGCTTTGCAATTGCGTAGCCGTAGTATGGGCGGAACAGTTCCGTTGGCGTGTGCCACACCTGCCGCGCAATGTCGTGGGCATGGATGTACTCGTCTTCGAGATCTTTGTACAGCTGGCCCAGATGGTTCATGAATGCGTAGTTGTCGCGCATTGCGTTGAACTGGATGGGCTCGGGCGGCGAGAAGATGTATGCGTTCTTTGAAAAGTAGCCGTAGCCAGGATGGTACAGCGACGTGTGGATAAAGTCGCGGGTCAGCATGCGGGCATTCGTTGGCGGCGTGCGCAGGCCGGCGGCCTCGGCGGCTGTCATGCGCACTGTTGCTGTAGACGGCAAAGGATCTGTGTCGGCGAGCTGCTGCAAGAGGCCGTCGGGATGATCGGCCATGTGGCTTGATGTCGAGGCTTGGAGAAGATGTTGCTGAGAGTGCTCGAGAAGGACTGTGCCTTTGTCGCCTCGACTTGGCGCTCATGCCACTGCATCCCTGTCGATGCAAGTCAGTCTTTGCCAGCCTCGTCGTGCACGTAGCCGCTTTGCACGGCAGGCCCGTCTACCGACCAGTAGCTGACGTGGCGAGCGAAGGCGGCCGGCCGGTGCGTGCGTGTCCACAACAGTGCGCCAGGCTGTGCCCACGCTGCGACACCTCGCTGGCCAACTCGCTGGCCAACTTGCTGCATGGCCAAGGAGATCATGTCGGCGACGGCTGGGGACGGCTGGGGACGGCTGGTGAGGCGAAAACTATAAATTGAAGCTGTTTGAACCTTCCACAGCTCTCCATCAACAGTCAGCCAACACCATCCAAACATGAAGGTCACCGACAAGCTTCTCAAGGCCCGATGGTACGTCTTCCTGCTGCTGATCCCCCTGCTCCTGCTCCTGCTCCTGCCCCTGCTCCTCCTGCTCCTGCTCTGCTGCACACTGCTCGACCGGGCATCCCGCGCGCGGCTGTGCATTGTATCAGCCGACACTTTCATTCCTCCCGCCGTTAACATCGTGCAAGGGCGACGTCCAGTCGAGCAACGGACAAAGAACCGGTGAACGACTCTCTGCAACATAACTTTATGGCTCACAGGATCATTTTGTATTTGTGATCGCGAGGCACAAGGTTGACCACAACGCGGCCATCATAGGACAGCGAAGCAAAGATCCAAGGATCAGCAGGGCTCCATGCAACCGCATACACAGCCTCTTCATGCTGGTCGAATGAGGCAACAAGGCCATCCGTTGTTTTGCTGCAGGTGCCGAGTTGAACGCAACGCCAATCAGCAAGCTGGTACGATGATGATGGCAGCATGTCGTGAAAAATAGATACGCGTGCCAACCCACCTGCGGTAGTCGCCACCTTCTTCGTCGCTTTGAGATGCTGCTGCTTCTGCTGCTGTTGCCGGCTTCCGGAGATCTCGGTTGTTTCTCAAATTGTCACCAAAGTGTGCCGACGATACAGACACAGCCGAGTGCAGATTGACCTGGGCAGTCTGAGCTGATGACAGTATCAGCTGGTCATGAGACCGATTGAACGCCACTGCCCAGACCCTATCAAAAGAAGGCAGCGTGAGCAGTGGCTCGAGGATCGTAATCATTGATGGCCATCCGTGTGCATATCACGAGCCAACAGCGTCGCAGTTACCAGTGTGTGTGGTCCGATATTTCCTTCAACGGCGTTTGGGAGTTGCGCATGTCCCAGATCCGGATATGGCAGTCATCACCGCCCGTGGCAATGTGGTACGGTTTGTTGGGATTATAGTCCAGCGATCGTACGCCTAGTTCGTGTGCATTGGAGATGGCATACGACTCGCTGATGAAGAAAACAAATCCTGTCAGTTTGGCAGTCAAGCATTCTCCTGGCTCGCTCTGGTCGCTTGGCATAGCAAAGCAATCGTCGACTTGCCTGTTGGAGCGAATGTCCCAGCAACTAACCGTCCTCCCAACTCCAACAGCAATTTGCGGCTCGTTGTGGGGGTTCCACGCACTGCAGTTGATATCCTGACCAGCTTCGCGAGGAAGACGAATGATGCTGCCCAAGGACTGCATTCGTGCATTGCAGATAGCCAAGCCATTCACAAACACCAGGCATGTCAGTGGGCAGCGGGTTGACGATTATCTGCATTTGATTCTGTACCGATTCCATCTCGCTGCCCGGAGGCTGTACAGTCCGAGGCCGAGCTGCCCGACTGCCACTACTTGCGATGTGTCTCCAGACGGCTCCCAAAGCAGTCTGTCATTTCCATGTTTAGCCTTGACCACCAGGAGCAGCAGCAGCAGCGTGTATGCATGCATGCATGAATGCTACAGAACACTCAAAGAGTGGCCTGATTGAGATCTCCTGCGTGTGTAAAAGGCAAGCACGCACTGTTTGATGTCGCCAAGATCGGTGCTTGGCGTGAGGGTTGCCACTTGGTCCAGACTGGACGCAGT
>JAHLKH010000290.1:0-23769 GCA_025526915.1 Entophlyctis helioformis | reverse complement strand
CAACCGCACAGGCAGTCGCAAACGGGTCACTGCATGACGCCATCATATTGCCGGATATCTTGAAAGTGGCGTCGCGGCACGAACAGGCAGTGTGGCCGTCTCGATTCACGCCTGTTGGCGACCTCTCAGCCGACCCAATGATCATCATGCAGTACAACGACAACTTTGACCTGGTGACCGTCGGCGTTCTGCGTGTCGACGACGAAACCGGCATGTCTGCTCTCACGGTGTATGACAGCTTCAACTGGACGGGCGGCCGAAGGCGCGATGATGTGCCCATAGACTTTCCGATAGTGGTGTACAATGCTGCAAAGTGGGACCAACTCGAGACACGGATCTTGCTTGGTGAGTCGGGCATGCATCCTGTCCTCCTGTCTGGAAATGCCATGCTTGTGGATTGACTCGTTCTCCGGCAGCAATCTACGCCGTCTCTACTTTGTTGTGCATTGCAAGCGGGCGGTACATCTGGCTCCACCAGTCGGCGCGCGGCATCTTTCACCGCACGCCTATCCTGCTTTGCATCAGCGCAGTGGGATGACGATCGCCTTGGCAAACACGCTCACGCTGATTGGCGGTGTTGCCGACACACTAAGATGCAGGTTTCGCGCATGGCCCCTGACACTGGGATTGACTCTGATCCTGTCGTGCATCATTGCCAAGGTGCGAGCCTGTCGAGCATTGTTTGGCACGCGCGACTACAGACTAAACCCGCATGCACGGGACAGAGCTACCGCATGCATGTCATCTTCAGATGCATGCGGGCCGATTCTGGATTTGAGCGGCACACGGTCACGATCGCTCGGCTCTTGAATCTGATCGGTGCTACATTCCTGTTCATGCTCGTGAGTCGCCAGGAGTGATTGCTCATGTTGCCGTCGGATCCATGGCTGACAGACCGACACAGGCACCGCTCTCTTTGCAGGCTGCGTTCTTTCCATACGTCACTTCCGAAGTGTACATCGAATCCGCAGATACTTACAATCTGGCGTGCGTGTCGGTCAGCGAAACAACAAACATCATCACAGCCATCCTGATGATCGTTCTCGGCGGCATGCTGGTGACAGCCGCGGTGTTTGCGTACATCAACCGCATCCTGCCAAACAACTACAACGACGTCAAAGAAATCACCATCTCGGTCTACGTCATCACTACAGCGGCCGTCGTAGGTTTGGCACAAGGCTATCTCGGCAGCCAGTCGGCCACGTTCCAATTCCGCTTCGAGTCTGTTCTCGTGATGGGCTGCATCATGGTGCTCAATGCCACGCTCCTTGGCCTGCCCATCCTCAAGTCAATCCGGTCGCGGCGGGCGGCCAATGCACAACGCCGCCTTGTTGCCAAGAAGATGGCCGAGAAAAGCGGCGCAAGTGACATGCCTGGATCTCATTCGGCGCAACCACAGATGTGGGAGCATTTCGATGCAGAGAACGAGACTGTGCTGAGGATTGTGGGCTCGACGGCTCATCAGTCACGCACAAGCCACGTCACTCGCGGCAACATTTACCGGTCTGACAAGGGTATGGCATTGGCGTTGGCACTCGCCCGAGCCGCGTCCTGACAACTGACTGGCCGTTGCTTTGTCTGTGTGCAGTCATGGCCTTGTCGACAACATCTCCTACCCAAGAGCCATCCACTAACGCTGGTCAGCGAGCCGCTGTTCATTTTCGGGTTCATGGACGCAGCCACAGAGGTATGTGTGCCAAGTGCGTGCATTCACTCTGCAGACAGCCTGACGCGATCCAATGACACAGGAGCCGCGATACGTGCCGCTGAAAGCCATCCGATCCGTCAAAATACCAACTCGTCAGACGAGCTGCCTTGGATGCAAAACGCGCTCGGAGCTGCAAGTCCGAGACAAGACCGTCATGTTTATCTTTGAGTCGACGAAGAGGTGGGCCATGTCTGAAGGGCGTGCGAGCCGTCATTGCGCAACGCCTGCCCACTAACACATCGAGAAGAGGGGATGCTGGGCAGACGCGATTGCAAGCTGCATGATCCGCCATTGGGGGGCCACGCATCTCGAGTCCACTGGCCAGATTTGAACGTCAGGGAGGTGGCCATCTTCCAAGTCGGTGCCTGACAGGCATTGTTTGCATGCACCTATGTACATAAAACCTGATGATGATGCTGCGGCAAATCTGTGGTGGAAGCACGATGGTGGCTTGCGTTACGTATTGAAAGGGCTCGCAGCATAGGATCGGTCAAGCCTATGACCATAGCATGCATGACCGTCAGAGAATAGGCACCGGATTCGGCCGCCTTGTTTGGATAAACAACTGGTTCACGCGACATGACGCATCGCGCTTTTTCAAGGACTTTGACGGCCAAACATGATACATGGGACAGCCGGATTGGCTTGGCTGCTGTTGCTCTGGTCATGCCTGCCAGCCGCCTGTCTGGCCGCCCGCTCGGCTAACAAGTCCGAGTCGCTCTTGACGTTTGTCGTCGTCGGCGAGCCCATGGTGGACGTGGACCGTATCTTCTTTGGTACGTACACCTGCAGCCCATCTGCCATCGAGGATTCCACTGACCACGCCTGCGATTCTGCGCGGGATGACGCTTAGCATCACGCATGGTCGCCGCCGAAGTGAATGCAAGGACAGACGTGTTTCCTGACGCGACTCTGCAGATTGTGCGAGAGACCAACATCCACTTTTTCGACGACGACACGGCGAAGGTGTCTGACTATGCGACAAGGATGTGCGACGCACCCGGCAACATTGGTGCTCGATGGATTTGACCAGCGGCGTGGTGATCGAGCATTGCTTGTCTGCAAGACGGTGCGTTTGATTGTCGTATGCTTGCTTGAAAGCGTCGCTGATCCAGCGTGCTTTGTCGCTCCAGTTGCCCACATACTCGATCGGTTCGGCCATTGACGACTTGAGCAACAAGGAAAAGTAGGTCGACTTGCCATGTCGATGGTGGCCTTCCAACTGAAACTTGCCTGCAGGTATCCGCTGTTCTGGCGGTACACGAGCACATGGGGCCAGACGGTGCTTGCATCCGTCAGTATATACCATCACTTTGGATGGACAAAGACAGCCGTTGTCTACATCAGCTACGGCACATTCGCTCGTGTTGGCAAGTTGATCGTGGACGTGCTTCCAAGGCACGACATTGAGGTTGTTGCCAAAGTGGCTCTTGAGCCGTACCAAGCACCTGGACGGTACTATGACCAAGTGCGGACATCATTCGAGTTTCTCAAGTCGACCAAACTGCGCATCTTTACGATTATTGGAATGGACTCGGACATCCCACTCATCATGATGGCAGCCAATGCGACGGGCTTGGTCGGGCCAGACTATGGTGGGTGGTCCAGCGCCGCGGACATGGATGCAAGCGTCTGACCTCGTTGGCCGTGAACAGTCTGGATCACGCCACAGACATTCGCGGTCATTTCCACAGAGACTTCGGACCAATGGGGAGGACCTGTCGACCCATCCATCCTGCGTGGAGTGACGTTCTTGAGCAACGGTGTTGAATCTGCTCCGCCAAACGACTACACACGGGCATGGAGGCTGCGATTCGAGGCTGCCCGACAGAACATGATCGCAAACGACTCGGCGCTGTATCCCACTGTTGATGTGACGGACACCAATCCCATGTCGGAGAAGAATCCGTTATTCTTCATGTACGATGATCCAGGAGAATACGAGCAGCCGAGTTACGCGATACAGTTTGGCTACGATGCATTATGGTCGTTGGTCACGGCATGGGACCATGTAGGATGATGACAAGGCGATGGCGCGTGAGCGATCGGATGTATGCACCCGACTGACGCAGTGTTGTGGTCGTGATGGTGGGGATCCAGGTCATTAACTCGCACGGCACCACAGCACAGGCACTCGTCAATGGCACGCTAAGGAATGCAATCACACTCCGGGATGTACTGCAGGAAGCGATGCGGTCGACCGACATCCTTGGCGCAGTCAACCTGACCTACAAAGGCGACTTGTCGGCAGATCCGGTCTACATGAGGCAATACGATGCAGACAACAATTTTGTTATTGTTGGTATACTGCGCGTCAACGACAATACGGGCTTGTCGAACCTGACTCTGTATCCCAACTTCAACTGGTAGGCTTGGCCAAACGGGCTTGCGGGCTGGCCCTTGCTGACTGATTTCTGGCGTGATGGATACACAGGACGGGTGCACGAAGCCTCGACGATGTGCCGATCGACTTTCCTGCACCTGTTGTGGTGGCAGTCTCCTTGCAGTTCATCGCCACCAAACTGTTCCTAGGTATGCCACTCATGTGCCAAGCAAGATGTGCGACGAATGGCTGACACTGGCACCGGATGGCGGCGACAGCATGTTATGCCATTGCGACGCTTGTGTGCATTGCAAGTGGATGGTATGTGTGGCATTACAGAGCAGCACAAGGCATCTTCCATCGCATGCCGACGCTGCTATGCATCAGTTCGGTAAGTGAATGCCAATCGACGCGATGCTGGAACGGCGACACTGCGACCGCTGCTCACGATGGGCATGAATGACAGGCCGGCATGGTGATTGCTCTCGCCAATACCTTTACGCTGGTTGGCGGAGATTTGCCGATGCGGTGCAGGTTCAGGCCATGGCCGCTTGCTCTGGGGTTGACGCTGATTCTATCGTCAATGATTGCAAAGGTGAGCTCCGCAAGCCTTGCATCAACGGTTGCTGAGAGTCGGATAAACCTGACACGCTGCCGACAGAGTTACCGCATGCACGTCGTGTTTCGGTGCATGCGAGCCGATGCGGGGTTTGAGCGGCACACGGTGTCTCTGGCGCGCTTGCTCAGGATGATCAGGATTGTGGTGTTGGTCATGCTGGTAAGTGCATGGTTGCTGCGAGCTTTTGGTCTTGTGTTTGTGATTGAGTCCAACATGAACGGGCATCGGCAGATACTGCTGTCGATCCAGACAACGTTTTTCCCGTACTACACCGAACTCGTGTACATCGAGGCCAACGACACGTACAACTCGGTATGCGTCGCATCAGGACTGCCAGCACAGATGATCTCTGGCGTCATCATGACGATCATCGGCGTCATGATTATCGCCGCAGCGGCGTTTGCATACATCAACCGCATCTTGCCGAAAGAGTTCAACGACGTCAGGCAGATCACGATATCCGCATACATCATCATCGTGCTTGCCGTTGTGGGGCTTTCGCAGGGTTACTTGAGCGCGCAATCGCCAAAGACGCAGTTCTACATCGAGTCGACAGATGTGATCCTGGGCATCATGGCGTTGAACGCCACGCTCCTTGGAGAACCGATACGCGACTCTATACGCCGGAGACGCGCAAACCTCAGCCAGAAGACCAGGAAGAAGGCGTCTGAGCGGACGACGTTGGCAGGACGGTCGACGCTGCATTCGGCGCAGCCGCAGATGTGGGAGCATCTCGATGCAGAGTCTGAGACGATTCTGCGGATAGTGGGGCACGCGGTCACCCAAGCACGTCCAAGCCATGTGACGCGCGGCAACATTTACAGATCCGATAAAGGCGAGTTGTGCAGACGAGCGAGCACGCGGGGTTGGGACTGACAGGTGTGCTCGCTGCAGTGCTGGCCATGTCGGCAAGTGCGCAGGTACAGAAGCAGGTCACACTGACACTGGTGTGCGAGCCGCTGTTCCTGCTTGGGGTCATGGAGAATCTGACCGAGGTAACGAGCAGGCCAGATGGCGGTTGGTATGGCTGACTGTGCACTGACGAGCCAGAGTGGACAGGAGCCGCGTTACGTGCCACTGCAAGCTGTCCGCCGTGTCAAGCTGGCCGTGGCGGACCAGCCGTGGCTGGAGCGGTCGCTTGAGCTGCAAGTGCGAGGCAAGCTGGTGATGCTGACGTTTGAGACGGTCGAAGAGGTGAGATGCGGCTGCCTTCAGCCTGCTCTGGATCTGCACAAAGGACTGACACTGACATGCGATGGTCATCCGCTGGACAGAGGGGATGCTGGGCAGACGCGATCACCAATGGCCTGATACGGCAGCGCGGGGCAACGCACCTCGAGGCCAGCGGCCAGATTGTAGATGTGCAGGAGACGATTGTCGAGGATGCCGGCAGCTGAAAATGAAGCCGGCGGCTTGTCAACGCGCTTGCCCCTGTATTCGGACACTGCCGATCGGACACTGCCGATACAACGACCAACAAGCAACACGACAACGGCCAAGAAGCAATGACAATGGGCGAGCAGCAGTTTACGCAGCACAACTTTGAGCTGTCGACGGGAGTGCTGCGCACGGTCTACGAGGGCGAGGGCAACGACAGCTCGCCGCCGCAGCTCGTTGTTCAAGTGCTGACCATCAAGAAGATTCCCAACCCGCCGCAGACGGCCGGCGCTGCCCCGCCTCCCGACCGTTACAGGTGGGCTGCTGCTCTTGCCGTTGGCGCTGCCGTTGGTGCTGCGAGGCTGCACCGGTGTTTCTCACGCCGCCTGTCCTGTCCTGCCTTGCCTTGTCGCACCGTCTGCGTCTATCCGACCCTGGCCGTCTGTCTGCGTCATCGGTCGTCTTGGCCGTCTTGGCCGTCTTGGCTGTTGGCGCTATGGCCGTTCGGACACGCCTCGGACACTTGCCGTCCTGCCAGGCTGCTCATCTCGGACGGCGTGTCGCACAGCCAAGGTAGGCAAGCCGCCTGCCCACCTCACATGCATCCATCCATCCAGCCATCCATCCAGCCACTGACGTCGGCCTCTGGTCTGCGTCGTTCCCTCGATGCGTCATCCTGCAGCGATGCTCACGACGCAGCTCAACGAGCACATCGTCTCCAACGCCATCACCAAGAACAGCATCCTGCGCATCACAAAGTACATCTGCAACTCCATCTCTGTCAAGCGGTGAGTTTGTCCACTTGACCTGTCTGATCTGCCTGCACACATGACTCGCTCGATGTGGTCTGGGCTGACTGGCGTGGCAGCGTTCTGATCATTCTGGCACTTGAGAACCTGATCCCGTACGACACCAACATTGCTCGCATCGGCAATCCCGTGTCCATTGAAGCGTCAGAGGGCAGCAACCCTGCTGTGCACGCTCAGGGCAGTGGCCAGGCTGCTCCCATGAGACAGCAGCAGCAGCAACCTACGGCCCAGATGCAGCCGCAGATGCAGCCGCAGCCGCAGCAGCACCAGCAACAGCAGCAAATGAACATGCAGCAGCAGCAGCCTATGCAGCAGCAGCCAATGCAGAACGCGCCGTATGGACGTCCCATGGGTGGCGCTGCTTCTTCCATGCCGGGCGATGTGATGGGTGCGACCGTGTTTGCCATCAAGAGCCTCAACCCGTACCAGAACAAGTACGTTGCGAGCCACGCCGCCTGGCCCCTGCATGCATGTATGCATGCATCCATGCCAGCAGGCGTCTTGCTGACACTCCCGAGCAGATGGACCATCAAGGCGCGTGTGATTAACAAGAGCCAGGTGCGCACGTGGAACAAGGGCGGCCGCGAGGGCCGCCTGTTCAGTGTCACGTTTGCAGACGAGTCTGGCGATATCCGTGCCACGGGCTTCAACGATGCCGTCAATGCGTTTTATGACATCCTGGAAGAGGGCAAGGTCTTTTATGTGTCAAAGGCTGCGATCAAGGCGGCCAACAAGCAGTTCAATACGACTTCGAACGACTACGAGATGACCATTGAAGTGTCCACGACGATCGTGCCGGTAAGCGAGTCTGCCCGTGGTATGCCCATGGCCGCCAATGCGGCGAGATCCTCTCGAGTGGCTGACCTTACTTGGGGCGATGCGCGGCCAGTGCGTGGACGAGACGCAGTTCCCGACCATCAGGTACAACACGGTCAGCCTCGACAAGCTGCTCGAGGTCGAAAAGGACACCAACGTGGACATTATCGGCGTCGTCAAGGAGTGCAACCCGTGCGCGACGATTGTGACCAAGGCAGCCAAGGAGCTCAAGAAGCGCGACCTACTGCTTGTGGATGAATCCGGCTGGTCCGTGCGTCTCACGCTCTGGGGCCGTCAAGCCGAGACGTTTGAGCACCACGACAATCCGATCATTGCCATCAAGGGAGCCCGTGTCGGCGACTGGGGCGGCCGGACGCTGTCGTGCCAGATGTCGTCGACTGTCGAGCTCAACCCTCAAATCGAAGAGTCGTACAAGCTGCGCGCGTGGTACGACTCTGTTGGCGCCAGCATGAACTTTCATGCGTACAGCAGCACGGGCGGGTGGCGGTGGTGGCGCCGCTGGTGGCAAGTCGCGTGCCGTCAAGACGATTGCACAGGTCAAGGCAGAGAACCTTGGCATGGGCAGCGAGGTGCAGATTTTTTGTCTTGCTGCCATTGTGCAGATGGCGGCATGCTGGGATATGTTGGTTTTGCTGACACGGCGGGGGATTCATGGACGGTGCAGTCTGACTTTTACACGATCCGCGCATGGGTGTCGTTTGTGCGCAACGAGAACATCTGGTACCCGGCGTGCCCCAACGACGCGTGCAAGGGCAAGAAGGTGGTCGAGGTTGGATCCGACTGGCGCTGCGAGCGCTGCAACTCGAGCTACCCAACGCCCAACTACCGGTACATTCTGTCGTTCCAGCGTGAGCGACTACACGGGACAGACATGGCTGTCGACGTTCAACGAGGTTGGCGAGAAGCTGCTTGGCAAGAGCGCCAACGAGATGGTGGTGCTCAAGGAGAACAACCGGGCCGAGTTTGACCGCGTGCTGGAGCAGGCCGTGTTCCGGCAGTACACGTTCAACTGCCGCGCCAAGGCCGAGACGTACCAGGATGAGCTCAAGGTGCGGACAACGTGTCTGGAGGCCAATCCTGTTGATCTGGCGGCGGGCAGTCGCGACATGATTGCCATGATCTCGAGCGCACTTGGCCGCACGGGCATCTGAGCCGAGTGACTGTGCATCTCTGATTTTTGCGTGTGTGTGTGTGTGTGTGTGTGTGTGTGTGTGTGCGTATGCGTGTGCGTGTGCGTGTGCGTGTCTGAATGAAACTCATCTTATTGCAGCGTCTTGGTGTCCTGCCAGCTCTTATACCATCGCCGTCACTTACGCCGATTCTCGTCCAAGTCCACGACACAGGTCACGTGACTATTTCAAATTTCATGCGGGCTTGCCAGAGTCGTTGCAAAATTCCGAGCCGCCTCGGTTTCTCGGCACACTCATTTCTGTACGTGACGATTGCCGTGCGCCGCTGTGAGCCTCACGACAACGACAGCGACAGCGACCACAACGACGACGACGACAGGCGGCGTGTGCTCGAGGGGACAAGTGGGAGCAGCCGCAGCAACGTCATACACGACCGCTGTGTGGATGCTGTCCATGGATGGATGGCCCTGTCTGCGGATGGGATGGGATGGATGCGATGGGATGCCAGCAGCAGGCCTGCCGTTTGCCGTTTGCCGTTTGCCGAATCCGATTCTGGTTCAACGGCAGCGAGACGCAACAACGACGACAGCGACGACGACGACTTGGCCGCCACTTGACTGCACCACGAGCGACTGGCGGTGGCAGAGCCTTCCAGCCAGCACATGACCGACACACGGCGTGCTGGACAGCTCGACAGCCGCCCACAGCACAACTGCAACAGCACATCGACGTCTGCACCGGCAACACCAAATGCCGTCTGTTGGACGCCCGCATACACAGACGCTGGGATGCACCCCGCTGGCCGCACCATCTCTCCCCACTCGAGCACTGCCGGCCGTCGTTGTCTAGCGTTGATGTCAAGCGTCGTTGTCTGTTGCTGCTGTTTGTGCGAGGCTTGTGATGCAAACGATCCATTCAACTAACGACTGATGGCTGGCTGGTCTGCTGGCGTTACAGAAACCGTTGTCATGAAGTCCATCTCGCAGGAGCGTGACATTATCATCCCCGAGGGCGGTGAGTACTTGTGCGCACTGCTGTTCAGCGCAGTTGCAGCGGAAGAAGCGGGCAGACGAGACTGACGCATTGGATGCTGCTGCTGCGGTGGTTGTTATGGTGATTGTTTGGGGGGTTGGGATGGCCAGTTTCCGTCAAGGTTGATGCTCGCATCGTGACCGTCAAGGGTCCCCGCGGCGAGCTCACCAAGAGCATCCGCCACGTCAACGTCGAGGTGACTCGTGCGTCCAAGGACAAGCTCCGCGTCCGCGTCTGGCACGGTGCCCGCAAGCACGTTGCCTGCATCCGCACCGTCTGCTCGCACATTGAGAACATGATCAAGGGAGTCACCAAGGGCTTCGAGTACAAGATGCGCTTCGTGTACGCCCACTTCCCCATCAACGCCAACGTGTCGGCGGACAAGAAGCTCATTGAGGTCCGCAACTTCCTCGGTGACAAGAACACCCGCCGCGTGCAGATGCTCGACGGTGTCACGGTCGACCTCACGTCGAACAAGGACGAGATTGTTCTTGTCGGCAACGACATCCAGAACGTGTCGCAGTCTGCTGCCACCATCCAGCAGTCGGTTCTCGTCAAGAACAAGGATATCCGTAAGTTCCTTGACGGTATCTACGTTTCCGAGAAGGGTCTCCTCATCAAGGAGTAAAGAAGTCGCCGTCCGCCCCCCTCCTTTTTTTACGACCACGACCGGGAATGAACTTGTGCACAATACGCCACCACACCACACCACACCACACCGACACTGCTCTTTCCCGGGGGGCGTTCCGATAGTCTATGCTGTGATGTAATGTGGGATGTTGGACGGAACCGACGCGACTCTGCCATTGGAAACACGACGCCTTCATTATGGAAGAGTTTGGGGGAGAGAGAACAGGGCGGCACACACACACGAGAAAGAGAGAGAGAAAGAGAGAGAGAGGGGAGAGACATGCTCAGTTAAAGACACCAAGACGCTTCATGCGGCGCTGGAACGCAGCGTAGCCGCTCATGGCCATGATGACGCCGACAATGCCCATGACGCCAACCAGGCCCTCGACGACGACGGTGCCAAAAGCGCGCACGACAAACACCTGGAGGTAAGTATCCCAGATCCGCTCGACATGCAGGTACTCGGTCGCGCCGGTCGCCAAGAAGCGCGGGGCGAGCACGAGGGCAACGAGATCAGCCAACAGGACGGCGCCGGCCAGCAGGCCAAACTTGACCGTGACGAGAAAGGAGAGTTCGCGGACGGCGCGCGACTCGCCGCCGCGCAGCACGGGGCGTTTCCACAGACAAAACAGGATCGGGGCGAGGGCGCCAAAGAGGGCCGACGGGGTGTAGGAGCGGGCGAGGAGGAGGAGCGTGTTCGAGGCCGTCAGGGCCAGCTGGGCGAGGTGCGAGCGCACGGCCGACGGCTCGGCGGAGCGGATGCCGCCGTAGCCGAGCGACGCGTCTGTCGGCAGGCGGAAAGCCAGCAGGGAGAAGAGCGGCGGCTGCGTCGAGGCGATGGCTGTGTAGCGCACAAGGAGCGACAGGACGGCCAGGATGCCCGTGACGAGGTAGGGGTTGGCAAAGACGGTGCGGAGGGCGAGATCGCTGGTGGTGGTCGCGGAGGCGGCGGCGTCGGACGATGCACCCGTGTTGGCAGCAACAGATGCGGCGGCAGGCTTCTTGGATCCCTTGCCCGTCTTGGACGACGACGATGACGACGACGAGAAGATGTCTGTCGAGGTCTCGGCCTTGTCGCGCCACACGGAGAACAGCTCAAGGAGGCCGAGGAGGATGAGGAGGCTGACGGCAAGGACAGCCGATCCGACCGACGGCTGCAAGAAGTTGAGTGCCATGTAGACGGCCATAAAGAGCGTAAAGAACGAGGCACCGATCGAGTTGGCAATGCCCATGAAGAAGATGGCCTTGCCGCTCTTCTTGGGGTCCTTGGCCGACGACGTGAGGGCGATGCCGGCCGCAGCAGCAGCCTCGCGCGCGGCCACGCCATCGAGCACCTCCATGCCAACGACGTTGGGGTCGGATCCCCACGAGTAGAGGGACGCGAGCGACGTGGACATGAAGCCAAACTTGCAGGTCCAGAACTGCACAAAGTTGATGGTCCAGCCGGCAGCGGCCATGACGCCCGGGTAGTTGTGGAGGTTCTCGAGGAGCCAGTAAAAGGCCGAGATGAACAGGCCCATGGGGGTGAAGAAGCCGCCCACGGAGCCGCCGACGGCGTGCAGGTTGTCCGAGTCGTACAGCGTGCGGCGCACCGACGCGGTGACGAGGCCGGCGAGCAAAAAGTTGACGAGCGCCACGAGCGACGGCATCATGGCCGTGTTGAGCTGCTCATTGTCCGACGCGAAAAAGGGCGACGACTGCGCGTCGAACGCGAGACCGAGGCGGACGAGCACAAAGATGAAAGCCGTGGTGGCCACGAGGCCGTCGCGCATCTCGGCGTTCTTGACGAGCAGCGCGTAGCCAAAGTAGAGGGCAATAAAGGCCTGCAGACCGTAGAGCACGGCGTTGCGCTCGCTCATGCCGACGCTCGTGAACACGAGGAGCGGTGACGCGACCAGGAAGAACGTGGCAACGGCCGCGGCCGCCGCGTGCACCGAGAACAGCGAGTACGGCAGCGACGGTGCAGACGCCAGCGGCACGTAGGCGGGCGGCTTGGTGATGTCGTACACCTTGAGCACAAAGACGGTGAGAATGAATGCCATGGCCGCCATGAACACGGCCTCCTGGAAGCGGGTCAGCACAATGGCGTGGCCCGGCACGATCGTGTCGAGGATGATGGTGAAGCCGTTGGTCATGCCGAGGATGGCGCCAAAGGTGATGGACGCCATGGCGGTCTCGTCCGGCAGCCACGGTTCCATGTTGTACGTCTGGAACAGGTGCATCACAGTGAGGAGCAGAGTGGAAAGGATGACAATGGCGCCGAGCACGACGGGCGTGAGCGTGATGGGCGAGTAGCTGGCCTGGATCTCCTGCGAGAGCGTGCGGATGATCTGCAGGTCGAGCACGGCGTTGGAGAAGAGGGCGTCCGACGACACGTCAGAGCCGGAGCGGAACTCGGACGCCTGCGTGTCCAGCAGGCCAAACAGGTTGGCGAGCGCGTCCTTTTTGTCGTCGGGGAGCGTGGCGTTGGCGAGGAGCTGCACCTGCTCGGCGTTGCGGCGGAGCGCGTTGCGGAGCGCCTGTGCACGGTCCATCTCGGTGCCCTGCGTGGCGTGCCAAAGGATCTCGGGGATGACCATGCCCTCGTTGGCAAAGGGGATGGGCATGCCGAGGAGCGTGGACACGGTCGGGGCCACGTCCTCGATGTCGATCTCGCGCGTCGGCTTGCCCGAGGTGATGCCCTCAATGAGCGAGGCCAGGAAGCCGTTGTTGGTGGTGGCGGCCTTGGACGACTTTGAGAAGCGGGCCGAGTGGAAGAGGACGTGGGACTTGTCCGAGGCATAGTGCACGACGACGGCGAGGGTGTCGGCGTCGACCAGAGGCAGGATGCGGGCAAGGAAGCCGTCGAGGCCGCTCGTCTCGTGCAAGTCGCGACGCGAGACGTGGGCGGCAATGAAGCCGTACGACTTTGTGGCCAGACGCTCGGTCAGACGGGGCACGATCTTTGTGGCATTGCAGGCGACAAAGACGGACGGGTAGGCGTCCTGCCACGCGCCGTCGCCAAAGCAAGCAACGGGCGCAAACGGCGAGGCGATCGAGGTGATACCTGCGGCAGCAGCCGCGTCCGCGTCCGAGTCGTTGTCGGCGTCGTTGTCGTCGTTGTCGTCCTGGTCGGCGTTGGAAGACGCCGGGTCCTCGTTTGCCATGGGCAGGGCAGCGTCGGAAGCGAGGAAGTGGGCAGGGAACGAGTCGTGGCGCACGGTCGAGATCACGAGGCGGGCGAGCGACTCGGGCAGGCGGGCGTGCACGCCGGAGAGGGCCGAGACGGATCCGTCGAGCGGGGCGCGGTGCAGGTGGGCCTCGACGTTGAAGAGGAGGCCGTTTGCCGAGGCCGTCGAGGCACGCACGGCGCGCAGCTCGTCGAACGTGGCGTTGGCAAAGGACGCGGGCGTCACGGGTGTTGCGCCTCCCTGTGCAGCAGCAGCAGCAGCCGCACGGCGGCGAGAATCAGAAGACGACGACGAGGAGGAGGAGGCGGCACCGGAAGCGCTGGGGGCGGTCGAGGAGAGCACGGCGTCTTCGTCAAAGGACACAAAGAGCAGGCGGCGGAAGGCAGGCGCGGCGCACGGCAGCGAGCCGAGGGGCGCATCCGCAGGCAGGCCGTGGAAGCAGGCGGGAGCGGCCGAGTCGGGGGTGGCGAGCGGCAGCAGCGAGACGCCCGAGGCGACGAGAGCGACGCCGGCAGCATACAGCAGCACGATCCACAGCATGGCGAGGCCGATGGAGAGCAGGCCCTGGCGGGGCTCGAGGATGGGCGTCAGGTCGACGAAGCTCTCGCGCGGGCGGGCGGCGCGCTGTGCACCAGGCGAGGCCTTGGCATTCGATGACGGCGACGACGACGACGGCGACGACGACGACGACGATGCATTCGTCGCGGCAATGGCGGCGGCCGTCGGGTCCTTGCCGGCGGCGGCGGCAGCACGGGCGGCAGCAAGCGCCTTGCGGGCAGCGGCCGGCGATGTGGGCATCTGCTGTCTGTTCATGGCAGCGGCGGGTGTCTCGGGGCGAGGAAGCGAGGGATCTGCAGCGAGTGGATGCGAGCGGGTGGGTCGGCGAGCGAGTGTGAGTGAGGAGGCGTGCACACACAGGCAGGCTGATAGGCTGATAGGCAGGCAGATAGGAGCACTGATAGGCAGATGGGCAGACAGGCAGACAGGCATATGGGCAGACAGGCAGGCAGCAGAGTGTGCACACACCAGAGAGCGTCTAGTCGGGCAGACGGGCAGCAGCAGACACACGACTGGCGGCAGAAGAGCTCAGCGCAAACCACGGGAACGGCCTTTGTTCGCTGGTTGGTTGGCTGGCGTCGCGCATTGTCGCGTGTTGGATCGCTTCCCTCGCTTTCCATCTGCCTGCTGTCTGTCTTCGTGTCTGCCTTCCCACTGGCACTCACTCACTCACACACACACTCACACTCGCACTCACTCACTCGCACGCAGCTCTACGTCGCGGCCGATCCTGACATTGAGCGTCTGCAGTACCGCGGCAAGTACTTTGTGCCGTACGCGGCTCTTGCGTCGCCGAGCAGCATTGCCCTGGACGACAGCCAGGCCAGGAAGACGTGGGAGTGGACGCAGGAGATCCTGCAGAAGCATTACCGCAAGGACTGGTCCTACAACCTCTGATTGCCTCCCAATACAGTCGCTGTGCATTCAGAGAATATCCTCTCATTTTGTCTCATTTTTCGCTTGATTTCTCTTACCATAACGCTCAAAACTCACATGGCCGAAGGTGCAGCAACATACCGGTCGTTCCTGGCTGCGCTGTCCAAGGTCGCTCTCAAGGTACTTCCTTCGCTTCCGACTCTCGCCCTCGCTATGCCGCTCTGCTGCAATACCGCTCTCTATTACTCACCCACTCGCCCGCCAACCCACCAACCGACAGGGCCCTGCGCCGCCCAAGCTGCTCAACTACCACACCCGAGTCCTGTCGCCCTTCCACACCGCTCCCGTCTCGGCCTCGGATCCCTTCCTCGCCTTCAACAGAGCAAAGACCGACAAGTACTCGGCCCGTCTGCATGCCGCCGCCTCGTCTCCAGAAGCCGCCGCCTCGCCCTTCCTCTCCGACATCCCCGTGCCCACCGTGCTCGTGCGCCACATGCTGCAGCCCGTGCCCGCCCTCGCTCAGGGCTCGTCGCTCGGCAAGATCATCGGCTTCCGCATCGAGTCCAAGGGCCGCCGCGGAACCCGCACGTCGCGCCAGGTCGTCGACTATGGCCGCATGGACACGGGCATGGTCGGCGCTCTCGACGGTGTCTTTGTCGACTTTGGCCGCTCTGTCTATGTCAACAAGAAGGGTGCTACCGGTGTCAAGGTCTGGGTCACCTACGGCAGCAAATGAACCCCCCCAACGTGTAATGCAGACACTTTTCGGGGTTCTTCGAGACGCCTCCCATCTGGATCGGCTGTTGCACTGCGGGATCTGTGGCATCAGTGGCATCAGTGGGTCGATGCTCCATTGCATTCGGGTGCCAGCCGCAGTGGAATCCGTGTTTTATTGGGTCAAGAGCGCCATTATAGCAAGCAGACGACCACTTTGCCGTTTGGTGGCATCAAGCGCATGCATCCAAGAGGCGAACAAAGGAAGGATAGGAGGAAAGAATGATATTCATTGGCAAGTATGCTTATAAGCAGACAGGCGAGCAGACAGGCGAGTAGATGGACGAGCAAACAGGCTACAGCATCATCACGGCACCAAGGACACCAGCATAAGCAGCCACAGCAGCCATGGTTCTGCCAATGGATGCAACACCAACAACGGCATCGCTGCTGCTCTTGGGCGGGTACGAGTATCCCTCAAGAAGCACCGAGCAAGAGTAATCCGAGTGGTTGGCAGCGCCAAAACACGATCCATTGAAGAAGACGCGCTCGGCACCGTCCCTGAAAGTCGCAGGCGAGCAACCCCAGATAAAGTTGCGGATCGCCTCGTCGAGGTGCCCGGCCTTGTCCGTGTCGTTGGACGACCTGAGCAGCGTGGCCGTCAGACTGGCATTGGCGTTGTTGGTGTTGTTGCTGTCCGCCTCAAACTCCTGCCGCCACCTGCTGCAGCCACCTCCTATCGTTGTCATTTCCACAGACTGAAACGTCATCAGTGGTGCACACCTTGGATCTGCACTTGGATCGACACTTGCCATGCCGGTGCCTTGGCCGCGTTGCTCCACAGACAGTCATGCCCAATCTGCCCTCACGGGATGGATACACCGCTGTTCAAGGTGCAGAGCACATGCGGACGGATGAGCAGCATATCCTGGATCACGCAACAATGCAGCCCACTCAATGGACACGCTTGTCTCCTTGAAAACCAATGTAGAACCACCTTCAATCAGACCGCTCTCATGCAAGGCACTGGTGCACAACACCCAGCATCACAATCCCAAGCGCAAAGATGCCAGAGTGGCCGACAAAGTAGAAGATGTACTTGGGTCCCCACACACGCCACGCCTGCGAGTGGCGTCGGAACCATCCCACAAACACCGTCACTCCAGTGACTTCTGCCCCAGAGATCAGACCATGGTACACCAGCATCGCCTGTCCGACTTCCCGCGCAATCCGTGCCGCGAGCCGCCGCGCCTCTGGCCCACTCGGCCCACTCGGCCCACTCTCGCCTGCTGTCACTGACACTGACACTGAAGACGCCGTGCGTGCCGACCGCGGCTGTGGCCATGCTCCCCAGAGCGGCACGAGCGGCACCGCGAGTGCAAAGAGAATCGGCCCGCCGTACGTGTTGATGCCGATAAACATGGGCGACAGGATCCAGTTGACGCCGTCCAGCCCAATGAAGCCGACCTCGTACTGGATCGACGGCAGCGCGTTCTGATGGCCCGTTGAAAAGAAGGCACGCTGTCCACACAGCAGCAGGAGGACCAGATGCTCAAAGTAAACGCCAGTCAGATCAAGACCCGCCGCTCCGTCTGCAGCTGCATTGCAGTCGGCATTGCCATTGTCGTGTTTGTCATGGCCATCCTGGCCGTCTTGGCCGTCTTGGCCGTCTTCCTGCTTCTTGTTGCGTCGCTGGACCTCGGATAGTGCAGCCAGTCGCCACAGCGCCACATTGTCAATCAGACACAGCACTTGCAGAAACGCGAGTCCCATGGCAACGCCGCCTATGGGCTTCTGGAACAACGACATGGTCACATACACAAACGCCAGGATCACGAGGTACGTGCCCGGCGCCGTGCGAGCACGATCCACAAAGACGGACTCCCGAGCATCGGCATCTGCTGTTGCGGAGCCAGTGCCGTCCTGCTTCTTGCCAGAACGCTTGGGAGCATCGGCCACACAGGCAGGCGACCGCATCAGCGTGCAGGACCCCAGTCCGAGTCCGAATCATTGCCTGTCGACGTGCGGGTACCAGCAGCACCAGCAGCACCAGCAGCAGCAGACCGACGCCGCTTCTCCAGCGCAGGGAACAGGTGCGAGATGACGCCCTCATCGACGCTGTGCAGATCCCACACATCAAACGACGGATACGGATACGTCTCGTTGAGCGGCGTTGGGAACAGCCGGTCCCAGGTATCGTCGCCCATGGACACCACGCGACGGCCGGCGCGCTGCAGATGGCCGACAAGGTTGTCCTCGCGGATGGCCGAGCTGCCAAAGTTCGAGCCGGCGTCGACGAGCGTGGGCAGCGCGCCTGTCATGAGCGCAATCAGCCGCTGCAGCGTCGTCGTGGGCGGATCGGCCAGTCCGCGGTACAGCAGCGAGTGCGCCGGCCGCGTTTTGAGCATGCGGGAGATGACGGGCACCTTGTTGATGTAGTATGGCGTGGCCGTCGGCGGGATGGACTCGTTGTAGGCGATAAAGTCGAAGCGCAGCGCATCGATCATGATGAGAAGCGTGCGGTCGAAGCGTGCGTGGGGCCAGCACGCCTTGTTTGTGGCGCCGCCTGCTGCTCTCGCATTGGCATGGTTGGCGACGGGCTGTGAGCGTGAGGGCTTCAAGATGGGCAGATGGACGGACGGACAGACAGACAGCGCAGATCTGGGACAACTTACCACTGGCAGCAGCGGCCGGCGGCACAAAGTCGGCAGACCACGGCGGGACCGTCGGGCACGTTGCCGTCGAGTTGAGCTCGAGGCGTGTCAGCAGGTATCCTTCCTTGAACAGAAACAGGCCCGCGCCGTGGATGCCCAGCACCAGCAGCAGCACGGCGGCAATGCGGCGGAACTGGGCGGACGCCGAGAGTGGCTGAGGCAGCGGTGCTCGTGTTGGCGGCAATGGCGTCGCACCAGCACCTGCTGCGCTTGGCTGGCGTCGAAGCGACATGCGAATCGTGGCTCGCTGGATTCGTGGCGGAAAGAACGCAAAGCGCGACGCTCCGAGGCTTGCGCCGGCGCCTGGTCCAGCAGATCTGCTCGTCCACGCGCCTCAAGGCCGCTTCCAGCACCATCGCCAGCATCGCCAGCCTCACCAGCAGCCTCACCAGCACACGCTTCTTCATTCGCGCGACCAGAGGAACACACGCAAACAGCATCACACATCACACATCACACATCACTTTTGGCGTCTCGTCTTCCACTTGTAGACCGCCAGTCCCTTGCTGTCACTGCCCACCTTCTTCCGCGCACCCTTGCCCTACACACACACACACAGCATCGCACAGATCAGCGTCACACAGAATCACACACACACAGATCAGCATCGCTCTCGATGGCATGGCCGCCCCTCTTCAACCGCTCTTACCATCAGATTCTTCTGCATCTTGAGCTCAAGCTCGACGGCGCGGAGCTTGGCCTCGCGATCCAGCCGCGACTCGAGCTCGCGCGCTTGGGCCAGCCGCTGGCGCTCGATGGTCTCTGCATCCTTGCCGCGGATCACGGGGATCTCCTGCGTCTCGAGCGTCGACTTGCGCAGCCGCATGGCCGGCTTGTTGACGAGTTCCGGCACCGTCTCGAAATGTGCCACGGGGTCAAAGTTGAGTGCTGTCCAGGCACGAATGAGTCTGTCGTTAGCTTCGCGCGGCTCGGTTGATGCACAGGTTGCGGCGAGCAAAAGCACGGCACCTTGCTCTTCGTCGTCAACAAAGACAATGTGCGAGGGTCGGTTGACGCGCTTGGCTTGGTTGCCGCTGTTCCTGGACGAGGCATTGCCATCATCGCTGCCGCCCATGCTCATCTCGTCGTCGTCGTCGTCGTCGTCTTCGTGATCGTCGCCGTCCTTTTGATCAACGCCGCTTTGCTCCTCGTCATCGTCCTCGTCGACATAGTGGATGCCCTCCTTGAGCCGGTCGATTTTCTGTTGCCCACGCACCAAGTCAGCACGCTCGTGCCAGCATCCATCGACCGACAGAGCAGACACAGCGCCAAGCGATCGCACCGCACCTTGAGGTTGACGGACCGCTGGTACGCCACATAGTTCTGGTCCTGCGTCTTAAGCAGCGTCAAGAACTCGTGGTCGAACTTTTCGTTTCTGCGCTTGACGACGTGCACGCCTTTCTGCTCGATGCATGCCAGTCGGTCGGTCAGTCGCAAGCCGGCCAGCCACAAGTCAGCCAGGCCGCCGCCCAGCACCACGCACCTTAGTCTCCGAGTTGATCATGCCAAAGTAGAACTCGTCCGGGTTGCGGAAGGCGGCCTTCTCCTTGAGCGTCTTGATGGCATCCTCCTTCTTGTGAAAGTCCTTGGCACGCAGCACGTAGTCCTTGTGCTTCTCGAGCATGCCCAGCTTGGCGCGGGCGAGCGGCTGCGAGCGCTCTCTGTGCGTGCGCCGAGGCGCTACTTTGCGGATGGATGCAGACATGTGCCTATGCGTCTGTGTGCCTGTGCCTATGTGTTGGACGATGTCAGTCGCTGTGCAGACGGCAAGCCCGCATATCCACGTACTTGACGTTTGTTGGCCCGATATTCAAACAATAACCAAGAAGTATTGAATTAAATTCGACCCGAGAGGCGACGAATGCAAGCCCGCACATCACACGATGGAAGGTTCGAGTCAGCAACAAGCATGCGACGACAGCCAGGCGAGGCACATGCATGAGCGGCTTACCTTTCATTATTATTGAAATAATGATGTGATAAGTGACCCGTTAGGTCGATCGGGAGGTGCCCCGATTCAAAGTGTTGCTGGTTGTGCTGGAAGTCAGTGCGCCAAAGGCTTGTCACGTGGAGTGGCACGTGACTTGCTGGCACGCTGTGACTTGCTGACGCGCTGTGACTGTGTTGGACGCAGCTTGTCAACACATCTTGCACGATCCTGGACGACAGGCCGATCAGATGGTGTTGGAGGCTGCTGGATGACGGGCGGATCGGGTGGTGCCAGAGGCTGCTGGTCGACAGGCGGAGCACGTATTGCACGCAGCTGGATGGAGATATGCATTGCCGCGATGCTGTTGAGGTGCGCTTGCGTGGCTGGATTGCTGTCGGCTTTGGTGTGCGTCAAGTAGAGCGGCCGGTGTCCAAAGAGCAGATGCCACAGTGCGACCATTCCAATGTTGGTGGCTCCAAGCACGTCGCGGTGGTAGACGGCCTTGCAGTCTGTGCACTCGTAGCGTCGCAGGTTGGTGCGGTTCTTGTCTGGGATCCGCTGCTTGCACTGCGGGCACATCTGGCTGGTCAGGTTCTCGTTGCAGCGGTAGATCTGTGTGTGTGTGTGTGTGTGTGTGTGTGTGTGTGTGTGTGTGTGTGTGTGTGTGTGTGTGTGTGTGTGTGTGTGCATGATCGTGTGTCAGTTGGTGCACAGATGGATGGATGGATGGCATCAGACGCACATAGGCATATCCAGACGACCGCAGATGCCTGATGAGAAACTTCTCAAACACAGCATGCCGGCCACCTTGGCCTGTAAAGTCGATGCCAAATGCCCACACAACGGGAATGTCCTTCTCTGTTGGCTTGTCACAGCGGCCTTGAGACACAGCAGATGCGCGCTCTCCACTGGTCGAGCCTGCCAGATTCATGATGCCCTCAAGAGCATTTCCGCGATCAGACATGCTGTTGCTGCACATGGTGAACCGCTTGGCCTTGACCTTCTGTGGAATGCCATGCCACGCCATGCCATCCAGTGCAATCAGCAGGCAATCAAGCAGCTTGGCAGCCATGTCAATGGGCATCCAGAAACAGGGAAAACGTACCCGTGCATTCAGGAATGGCGTGCAGTACGCACGGCAGCGCAGATCCCAAAAGGCTCTCTCGCCAGGCTTGACGTTTGGATTGGCATGCTTTGCTGTCTTGAATGCAATGGCCTCGTGGACGTCGGCTGCCTTGGCAAGTCGGTCATCAAACCTGGCACAAGAGGCAGGCACTGTGAGTTGATCTGGTCAAGAGTGCGCGTGGCAGAGTCACTGCATGCATACCACCACTGAAAATTGCGCTCAGCTTGTGCCATGCCAGAGGCGAGCACGTAGTTGGACTCGAGCTTATATGAAAAGTCCCTGAGATCAACCAACATGCTGGACGCGCCATACATGTACCGCTGGCCCCAATCAATGCCAACAATCCGTACAAACCGGTAGCCCTTGTTGGTGAACAGATTGTTGGCTTTGATGATGTCGCGCAGTCGCTGCGAGGCGTAAAAGTTGCGCTGGGCCTGTCATGCCATGGCATGAGTGAGGAATGTGCAATGCATGTGCACCAATGCGTGAGGTTGGCATGCAAGTGGCTTACAGGATTGGGCGTGTATGGCTTGGTGGCTGATGAGTCGGCAGGATCGGCGGCTGTGGATGGCATGTCAGTCGGTGTGGACAACAAGTGCGCGTCTGGATTGGCACAGCAACTCACATTCGCAATCCAAGCCATCATCCAAGCCATCATCCAAGCCATCGTCATCATGAGCATCACCAGCAAGACTGAGTTGCTGGGCTGAAGACGCCGCGTTGGGACCTGCAGATCAAGGCGGATGTCAGAACCAATGTGTGCACCATCGCATTCAAGTGCGCCACATACTGCGAGGCGACTCTGGACGGTCTGTGTGAAAGTCCAGAGTCAGCTGAGAGACGCTGTATCCATCGGTCTTGATGCTGCCTAGTCTGACAGCCTTGGTTGGTCGCGCTGGGGGCAGGGCATCAACCGCAGCCTGGATGTAATCCTCGCGCTCCTTGCCATCCAGACTCTGCTTGTTGGCCTCTCGCGTCGCCTTGGCTTTGGCCGCTTTCTTTGCCTTGGCGTTGGCCGCGTCCATTTGGACCTTAGCGTCTGCAGGCGTCTGGAAGCGACGTGTATCCGAGGCGAGTCCGGGGAGGAGAATGTCGAGAACGCAATCCTCGCGGCTTGAGCTGAAAGCGGCTTGTATGTCCTTGTTGGATGACGCAAGAGTCAAGGCTTGCGAGCCAGGCTCTTTGAGAAGAGTGGTTTGTAAGTATCAAATCATGTAAACATGGCATAACCAAGTGCGACCTACTGCTGATCGCAGCCAAGAGACGCTTTTGCAAAGCCTGCAATGCCGCGTTGTTCTTGGTTGGCTTGCGATCCTTCAGGTTCCCTATCACCGACCAAAACAGAATGGTCTCGGTGATATGGACAAACGGGTCCCGATTCGCCGCCTCAGGGCATAACTTGATCACTGTTTCGCCGGCCAGCTTGCGCAGCCGGTAGAACTTGCCTATTTCCGACAGCGACTTGTTGAGCAAGATCGCCGCAAGCCTGACCAGCTGTTGGGGGATCCCAGAAATGGCTATGCCCTCCGTGTCTGAAGGTGTGCTGGATGCCGCGTCTGTGGTGGCCTCGTCCCTCTCGCCACATGGCTTCTTGGTCGCGGTGCAATCGGTGGGCGACGAAGAGCTAGACAGGGCCCTCTTGCGACCTGCCGCAGGAGGTGCAGCATCCAGAGTGGCTTGTGGTGCAGCATCAAGATCGGCCGGCGATGGGGTATCCTTGGCGACCAGTGGTGCCGCGTCCTCAGCGACCTGTGGTGTGGCATCCTCGGCGGCCAGTGGCGTGGCGTCCTCAATGGCTTTGGTCATGGCCGCGACTGATGCCACGACCTCCTCCTTTGATGCGCCGGGCATCAGCTGGTGGGCAGCAGCAAGCACGAGCATCGACTGGTTCGAGATGACATGCACTGCCAGCATGGTGCAGATATCTCGGGCCAAGTAGCTGTAGATGTCACTGGTCGCTTTCCCACACAGACCAACAGCCAGCTTGCATGGCAGGACTGCCTTGTCCAAATCTGTCTGGATCGCGCTTGTCTGGATCGCGTCCATCTTGTCAGCATCCATCATATCCATGCCCATCATGTCAGCATCAGCCATGTCTGCACGCACCTTGCCTGCATTGGCGTGCACCATGCGCCGCGTCCAGTTACGGTGAACAATCAGTTGCATGACGGTGACCAGCCATGCGTTGGTTGTGTCCATAGTTGATCGCGGCTTTG
>JAHLKH010000289.1:0-23872 GCA_025526915.1 Entophlyctis helioformis | reverse complement strand
GGATCGGCCAATCACAGCAATTCCACCAGGATTGACAAAATCAGAGCGGATTCCACCAGGGGTAATGCTTTGCCAAACAGTCAACAATACTCCGCGCTGAATGGCCTCGCCGTCACGAACAGCCGCATCTGCAGGACTGTCGCCCACGTCGACGGTGGCGACCATGGCCACGACGCCAGCATCGTACAAGGTCATTGTCACGACGGCCCTCAACCAGCTGGTTGTGGCTGCGTCGTCGGGCTCGAGCTCCACGAGCGCCAAGCGCAAAGACATCAAGGAGGCCTGCACCACGGCGCTGTGTACGTGCGACGCACTCTGCGTGTTGCTGCCACTGCAGCTCGCCGCCACCCATGAATGCACACCAGGCAGACAGGCAGGCAGGCAGGCAGGCAGCCCGGCTGTGTGTGTCTGCCAACCATTGCCCAGCAGCTTGCTGCAGGCAGGCGGGCAGTCAGGCACAGACAGACAGACGGGCGTGAGACAGACAGGTTCGCACAGGCATGCCGATATGGACTGACACTGCCCCCTCGCCGCGATCCTCTGCCATCGGTGCGTCCGTGTGGCTTTGGCGTGCCATCCATGCCGGCCGCATGCCCAATCGCACAGTGACCCTCGAGTCCATGCCCTTTGGAGGCGACGATGCCCGCGCCCTTGTCTTCCGCCCGCTCGATCTGGCCTGCTCTCTGCGCCAGCACCCTGCCGTGTCCGTGGCCGTCGACTGTCTTGGAAAGCTGTTTGCGCTCGACTTTTGGGGCGAAAGCATCCCGTCTCCTGGATCGGCATCGACCCCAAAGCGCAACGGCGGCGTGGGCGGCGGCATGCGTCCTGACGGCCTCGGTGGCTTCGACGATCTGCCAGACGAGGATGACGATCACGACGATCCCTTTGCGCCATCGGCTTCGCCAGCAAGAAAGCCAGGCACTGACACGGATGGGTCACGTCCCCATTCGCGTCCGAATCAGCCATTCGTTCATGCTGTGGTGGACGCCATATGCGCGGCCTTTGCTGGGCCAGACACGACCGACGAGGCCACACAGCTGCAGATTGTCAAGGTCGGTGGTTCGCTGGTAATGTCCATCTCTTGATGGGCTGTCATGCGACGCTGGCCAACATACACCATGGCATTGTCTAACTGGCGTGGCATGATGAACAGGCAATCTCTGCAGCCTCCACGACTGCAAACACGCGGTCTGCGATCCACGGGTCTTTGCTTCTCAAGGCCATTCGCACCACATACAACATCTTCCTGCAGTCAAAGTCAAACAAGGTGCAAACTGTTGCCCAGGCATCGGTCGCGCAAATGGTGCAAACAGTCTATTCGCGCATCCCAGCCGACATGAACAGCGTCGCCTTTCTCAAGGCCTATGTGGCTGGAGAGTCACTCGAACCGTCTGCATCAGGTGACGGCAGCCTTGGAAATGCCACCCAGTCCACCCATTCCAGCAGCAACAGCAATACTGCGCCAGAAGTATCTTCAGGCGTCTCAGAGTCGCATGCAACCAGCCACGATGAAGCCGCTCATGGAGACGCACATGCATATGGCTATGGCAGCCATGGCGGGCCAACCCCTCTGCAGTCTCTGGGCGAGAAGGACGCGTCTGTCAAGACATCGCACGAGATCCTGTCCACGACACCTGCTCTTCGCCAGACTTCGGTCGAGGCCGTATACGACCAGCACATCCGAGACGCCTTTCTCGTGTTCCGGGCGCTGTGCAAACTCAGCATGAAGCCCATCTCAGGGCCAGACGGCCCGACCGACCTCAAGTCCACGGCCATGCGCTCCAAGCTGCTGTCGCTGCATCTGGTCCATCTCGTTCTGCGCACCTACGACTATGTCTTTTTCTTGCCCGCTGCAACCCTCTTTGCCAGCGACGCTTCCTCATCCAATCCTCAGGCAGTTGCATTCATCATGGCCGTCAAGCAGTACCTCTGCTTGGTGTTTACGCGCAACATTGTGAGCGTTGTGCCCCAAGTCTTTGACATCACCATGAGCATCTTTGGTCGCATTCTCTTGGGACTGCGCATGCTTCTCAAGGTATGACTTGAATTGTGCCTCGCGTTTCTCGTTTTGTTGGTTGCTCCGTTCGCAATGGACCCAACGTCTGTCTTGAACTAAATTGCCTGCAATGCGCATCAACAGAAGGAAGTTTCGGTCATGTTCACCCAGGTCATCCTGCCGTTTGTGGAAGCCAAGCCCTCTTCAACGTCCGTAACGTTTCATCAGCGCATTGCCATGTTCCAGTCTCTCAGAAAGACCCTTGGTGACGAGACCGACGGCGGACGCGTTCTGGTCGAACTGTATCTCAACTACGACTGTGATGTTGCTGCCACTGCTCACGAGAACATTTGGGAGCGCCTGATCAGTCTGCTCGCCAAGGCAGTCACTGCACCAGCCGATGTGCTTACGGCCGACAAAACGTCACAGATTGCAGCCATTCCAGCGTCGTATGGCTTTAGCGACTGGACAGCAGGCGGCATTCCGTCAATTGCCACATCAAGCCTGACCAACTTTACCCGCGACCAAACTCGCGAGCTATACTCGGCAGCTGGCAACCCCATCGAGCTAAAGATGCACATCCTCGATCTTCTCGTTCACGGCATTCTTGCTCCCGTCATAAGCTGGTGTCACAAACATGCGAGCGTCACATTCCCAACTGGCGGCGCCGGATCCGAGTCTGCCGATGCGCTAGATGAAGGACCTGGCGACCCTTCCAAGCTTGGTCTAATGCTTTCGGCTGTTGCTGATCCTGCGTCAAAGCGCAAGCCCTTGGCTGATGACCCTGCGGCCTTTGAAACGATCAAGATTCGCAAGCAGGTCATGATCGAGGGTGTCAAGCTGTTCAACTTTAAGCCCAAGAAGGTGAGATACAGGCTCTTGGTCAGAGTGATGATTAGAGGTATGTAAAGATTGACACGCGCTTGAAAATGGATACTCTGTAGGGCATGCAAAAGCTGCTGAATGGCAATGTGATCCCCTCGCGGACGCCCAAAGACATTGCCAAGTTTCTGCTCAACACGGACGGCCTCAACAAGAGCATGATTGGCGAGTTTCTGGGAGAAGGGTGAGTGGGATGAGGAAGCTGGCTTGTACCTTATGCGTTTTGGCAGCAATGTTGCCCTCAATGCTTGTTCATCTCACTCTGCTATGATTCCATACGGCTGGACTCGATCTGGCCGGGCTTGTCGTGCTGCTTGGCGACATGGTGTCACACAGCGAGGAGGAGAACATTGCCATCATGCACGCGTTTGTGGACGAGATGGACTTTTCAAACATGGCGTTTGTGGAGGCGCTGCGCCACTTTCTGCAGAGCTTCCGCCTGCCAGGCGAGTCGCAAAAGATTGATCGGTTCATGCTCAAGTTTGCCGAGCGATACGTCAAGGGCAATCCAAAGAGCTTTTCGAGTGCAGGTGGGTGATTATCGGCGTCGGACTGCTTGGCTCGTGATGATTGGTGGTGGTGGTGGTGGTGGTGGTGGTGGTGGTGGTGGCGTTGAAGACGTCGGGGCAGTGCTTGCCGACACTTGATCTGCTGACACGTGGTGCTGTCTGGCGCGGTGCCGCATGGATGAACCGTGTGTCGGTTGGACTGCCACGCAACGTTCACGCGCGTGGGTTGGCAGACACGGCATATGTGCTGGCATACTCGGTGATCATGCTCAACACGGACCAGCACAATGCGCAAGTCAAGCGCCGCATGACCAAGAGCGACTTTCTCAAGAACAACCGCGGCATCGATGAGGGCAAGGACATTGCAGCCGAGGTGCTCGAGGGCATCTTTGACGAGATCCAGTCCAATGAGATTGTCATGAAGGACGAGGTCGACAAGCCTGGAAAACAGGGACAGGCGGATGGTGCACCAGAAACCCGCCGCCCGCGTCGTGAACTCAACAAGATGCTGCAGAAAGGCGAGCAGATTACGCAACAGACAGAAGCGCTCATGTCCAACCTGGTACGTGCATGAGATATTCGAGCATGCCTTGATAAGATATCCCAGTGGCTCACGCAGCATGCATTGGATTGCCTGTCGCAGCATCCTGCACGCGGCAATGGATCAGCAACTAGCGCGCCAAGCCAAAACGGCCAAGAGACAGAGAACCTGTTCTTTGCGGCGAGCCACTACGAGCATGTCAAGCCCATGTTCCAGCTCGTGTGGATGTCCATTCTCATGGTCATCAATATGCCGCTCTTGCAGAGCGACAACATGGACACCATCCTTCTGGCTCTGGAAGGCTTCAAACATGCGACGCACCTGTCGTGCATCTTTGACCTAGAGCTTGAGAAGCGCGGATTCATCTCGAGCCTTGCCAAGTTCACGACCTTGTCCAATGTCGCTGAAGTCAAGACCAAAAACCTCGAGGCCGCCAAGACACTTATCCAGATCGCCTTGGGAAATGGCGACTACTTGCACGGGCACTGGGTGACGGTGATTGCATGCGTGAGCCAGCTTGAGAAACTTCAGCTGATTGGCGCAGACAGCTCGGCAGATCCATCGCGGTCACGGTAAGCCCACACATACAGTCGAAATGCCCACTTGCTTTGACAGGCGCGTCACTGACTCCCGTTTGCCATCCATGATGAACACGCAGCTCTTCGCAAGAGTACAAACGCAAAGATCAATCTGCTGCTCCCGGTGCCAAATCCACACATGTCGAGGATGCTGCTGCTGCCGCAGAGCTGGGTTCTCAAAGCATGGCACTGCTGGTCGATCGTATCTTTTCGGCGAGCGCAAAGCTGTCTGGTCCAGCCATTGTTGAGCTGGTACGCGCGCTTTGCGACATGTCTTGGGAGGAGATCAAGTCGTCTTCAGACAAGGAGCATCCGCGCATGTACTGCCTGCAGCGACTGGTTGAGATCTCGTACTACAACATGAAGCGCATCCGTGTCGAGTGGTCGCAGCTGTGGGCGATCCTCGGAGCGCACATCAATCAAGTTGGCGCACATGGAAACACCAATGTGGCCTACTTTGCTCTGGACAAGCTGCGCCAGCTGGCCTACAAGTTTCTCGAGCTTGAGGAGCTGCCCAACTTCAAGTTCCAAAAGGACTTTCTGCGTCCGTTTGAGGAGATTCTTGTTCACAACCCCGACCTCAAGATCAAGGACATGGTGCTTGCGTGTCTGCAGCAGCTTGTCCAGGCCAAGGCCAAGAACTTTAAAAGTGGCTGGAAAGCCACCTTCAGCTCGCTGTGCAAAGCAGCGCGTGAACCGCATGGTGTGTTGATGCTCACCCAATGCACATCGCACGTAATGTGGACAGAAGAATGCTGACAATCGACCGACCGCCCGTGCATTGCGATGCACGCACGAACAGAGTCTGTCGTGCTGCTTTCTCTCGACATCCTGCGGTCAATCTTCAAGAGCCACTTTGAACTAGTGATCCAGAACCATGCCTTTTCCGACTTTGTCACTTGCACGGTCGAGTTTTGCAAGAACCAGGCATTCCCAAAGAGCTGGTGAGAAGCTTGCAACCACCTGTTCAAGAGTTGACAGGCAAAGCAGTGCATGCGCCATTGTGATATCTGACTTTGATGGCCCGCTGCCTGGTTTGGCGATGTGGGTACAGTTTGCAGGCAGTTGAGCTGCTCCACCAGGCCATTGTGTTTGTGGAAAAGATGACAGATGCCCTCACGCCAAGCAAGATGGCATTCGCGGCAACCGAGCAGATGGATGACGTGATGCAGCGCGCCATGCTTGTTGTCTCTATTCCAGCCGTTGACGTGAGCGACATCCAGGGCGAGCCCAACACCCTCGAAGAGAATCCACTGCTCCGCTTCTGGTTCCCAGTCCTGTTTGGACTGTACGAGGTCGTCATGACATGCGATCTGGAAGTCCGCACTCGGTAAATGATGGTGTTTGCTGTTGCAGCATCCCAAATGGCTACTAACATGCCCATATTGCCAACACCTAGAGCACTCACGTTTATGTTTGAGGCGTTGACCGACTACGGCGGCACCTTCACCCAAGACTTCTGGTCGCTCATCCACAAGGGCGTCATCTTCCCTATCTTTGACGATCTACGGCTGGCGCGTCGGGACCAAAGCAAGTTTGCGAGCAAGGAAGACTTGTCCGTCTGGCTGTCGACGACGCTCATCCAGGCACTGCGCCGATTTGTTGATCTGTTCTCGAGTCACTTTGATGCGCTCGTCTTTCTGATTGACGATCTGCTGGATCTTCTCATGACGTGCATGACCCAAGAAAACGAGACGCTCTCCAAGCTCGGATCGACATGTCTGCAGCAGCTGATTGAGCTAAACGTGGCGCACTTGACCGAGCCACTCTGGGACAAGATCTGCGACCGTCTGCTGTACCTGCTCGAGACAACCATGCCGCACGAGCTGTTTTTCGACTTGAACGACGCCACTGCGGCAAGCAGCAGGAACAGCCGTGCCAGCAGCAGCACCAGGGACGATAATGGTCGGGAAAAAGAGGCGTCTGATCTGGACGCGGATGCAAACGAAGCGTCAGAAAACAGCTCTCCGACCGTTGTTGGTCCGCTCGGTCGGCCCTATGCACCGCGTCCACAAAAGTCTGATTTCCAGCGCATCATTGTCAAGTGTGTCTTGCACCTGCAAGTTATCCAGACGCTCCAGGAGCTGCTGTCCTCAGACAAGAACGCGACCGTCTACAACTCGCTGCCATCGCGGAACGTGCTCTCGATTGTAGATGCTGTCTACCAGAGCTATACCTTTGCTCAAGCGTTCAATGCCAACACGGAGCTCCGAACGGCGCTGTTCAAGATGGGCTTCATGAAACAGCTGCCCAATCTGCTCAAGCAAGAAACAGCCAGTGTCTCTGGGTACCTGCTGATTCTGTTCCGCATGTATGCCGATCACACATTGCAGCGAGCATCCAGCCAAGACGAAGTCGAGAAGCGTTTGATTCCGTACGTTTGTTTTCAGGATTGTGTCGGCTTGCTTGGCATGTGTCTGGCTGTTCTGACTTGATGTATGCGCATCTGTTAGTCTGGCGATGAGTGTGCTGCTGTTCTACAACACGCTCGATCCAGAGACGCGGAAGCGCAACGTCAATGCCTGGCGACCCGTCGTGCAGATCATCATCCAAGGCATCGCAAAGCTCGATGATGAGCCGTTTGAGCGCTACATTCGCCAGTTTTACATGCCTATTGTGGGCATGCTTAGCTTTGAGCTGGCCAACGAAGACCGGGCTGCAGTCAAGGTCATCCTGCAACGCGCTGGACACGTGTTTGGTCTGTCGATGCCAACAATGGCCACGTTTGCGCTGGTGCCTCGAGCAACGATACCCAAAGACAGTCCAGTGGTAGACTCTGCTGCTGATGCGATGCATGCCGACGGGGAGACAGCCAATGATGGATCTGGCAGCGCGCCAGTGTCGGACCAGACGCAATCGGCAGACTCCGCGGCCATTCCCTATGCAGAGACCAACGATGATGTTGATCACCAGGGAGTGAGTGGCAAAGTCGACGCGCCTGACACCAATGGCCCAGAATGAAGTTCGGTTCTCATAGGTGTGTCAAAAGATTCGCTAGTTTCGACCCATTTCGAGGATTGCTTCTCCGACAATATCTGCACTAGCAAATGGGCAAGACACCTGCTGTGGAGCCCGCTGGGGCGAGCATTCTCACGCGGCTCACGTCCGTGATGAAGCCGTCTCCCAGCAACAGCCAGCTCAAGCAGACGGCCGCGCCAGGCACAAGCATGAGCAACGCCAACTCGAGCGACTTTTTCATTCGGATGGCGCTTGACATGCTGCTCAATTCGAAAGAGAGCAGACGCCACGAGCCTCTCAAGACCGCCATTCGTACTGCAGTTGGTGGGTCGATGCCGCATGGTGTATTACTTTTCGATCCATGATGGCTGACGGCATGTTGTCTCAATACTGGCCTCGCCTGCACGCTCGCACATGGCTGGCCCACTTGGCGAACCCATGCTTGTCTTGGCTGTCTTGCCAATTCTTCCGATCGTCGTTCGCGTTGGCTTCGCGTTGGGTTCGCGTTTGTCCGCTTCCCCTGCCAACTGCGACGACCCACAATCGCGGCTGATGGCGATTTTAGGAGCCCTCGATAACCCAGAGCCGTCGCAAACACCCATTGCCATCTTCAAGCCTTTCCAGATTGCCTGCGAGTCTGGAAACCAGGAACTAGCAACCATCGCCATCGACTGCATGGGTAAACTGTTCTCTTACAACTACTGGGGCCGGATCGGCGAAGAGTACGTTCCGACAGCCAAGGACAGAGCATCGGCCGACGGCGATGGCAGGCGGCCGGCTGCTCCAGGCGTTGGGCAGGACGACCATACGGACGACGATGAAGACAATGATGGCACAGAGGGCATGCTGTCGTTTGTCATTGACACGATTTGTAACGGGTTTGTCGGCGAAAGCACAGACGAGAAAGTGCAGCTGCAGATCATCAAGGTGCTTTCATGCTCCGACTGTTGCATGAGTGGAAAGCATAGTCAATAAGCCAGTGCTAACTCGTCAACTTTCCTGACACAACTGCTGTGAATGGACATGCTAACACCTGCTTCAAGGCGCTCCAAGCTGCATTGACGACATCCAACCCGTCCTACGCGCTCCACGGCGCTATTTTGCTCAAAGTTATCCGCACAACGTACAACATCTTTCTGCTCTCAAAGTCCAACGATGTCCAGATTGTTGCACAGGGCACAGTGACGCAGATGGTTCAGAACATATTTGGCCGTGTTCCAAAGCAGACGGCCCAGTCGTCTCTTGGCGCAACTGGTCCAGCGCACAACTCCTCGTCGTCAATCTCGTCTGCAATGGGCTCATTGTCCAGCACTGTCGCTGTAACGGTGACGTCGCCAGCAAAGTCCGACGGAGGCAATGCAAGTGATGCTGCACTGGAAAAATCGGCAAATGGCCTTGACGTCGGAACCACGGCAGACGCGGTTTCGTCACAGCCATTACTGGACACTGCCGTTGAGGCCAAGCCCAGTAGTGCGAGGTACCTGTTGACTGATACACTGACTCTTGTGATTGCATCAGTAGTATGCTGATTCCTTTACTGTTTGTGGTGTTTACAGTGTGACGCCTCTCTCAAAGAAACGGACAGTGCGCGGAGGGGGTGCTGGTATCGATGCTGCAGTGACTGGGCAGGCACTCAAGGATGCCTTTAAAGTGTTTCGGACGCTGTGCATTCTCAGCATGAAGCCGATCCCGTCTCCAGAAGGGTATGCTGCACACGAGCTGCGCAGAAGAACTTGGCATGAATCACAATGCAACGCAACGTTGGACTGACGACTAGTGCTGGCCGATGCTTCATACTGTGTTGACTGACAGAACGATGGATTTGCGCTCCCAGCCTGTCCGATCCAAGCTGCTTGCCCTCCATCTCATTAGCACGGTTCTGGCTTCTCACACATACGTCTTCAGCACGCCATCCGCAACTCTCGCTCAGCTCAAAGACTCATCGCTGGTTGACGGTCTTGGCCCCATCCAGTTTATCGATGCTGTCAAAGAGTTTCTCATGTTGAGCCTGAGCCGTAATGCGACAAGCGTCATCCCTCCTGTGTTTGAGGTGTCCATGGAAATCTTTGGCAGACTGCTTCTTCAGGCACGGACAACGCTAAAGGTGTGCGGAGCTGATATCGTGCACGTGCAAATGTAGATATGCTGACCGACGTTGTCATTATGAAACTGTGACAGAGAGAAATAAGCATCTTCTTCACCGAGATCGTCATTCCCATCCTCGAGGCTAAAAAGAACATTCCTTGGTACCAGCGATACCTGCTGCTCAAAAACCTCCAAAAGATATTCGGCGATGCAAACGCCGAGGGCGGACGCGTCTTGGTCGAAATCTATCTCAACTACGACTGCGACCCTGAAGCGACTGCCAAGGAAAACATATGGGAGCGGCTCATTGGCGTGCTCTCCAAGATTGCTGGTCAGCCTGGAGATCCAGCAGCTCAGGCACCGGCAGGACCCGTGCTACTGTCTTCTTACGTGTCCGTCACGCCGGGTGCTGCCCCTGCACTAACCACAAACAACCTCGTAGCCCTGACGCGCGACCAAGTTCGCGATCTGTATTCGTCAACGGGCGACACTCGTGAGATCAAGAAGCGCGGGCTCGAGCTCATTGCACGAGGCATACTGCGGCCGCTTGTGCAGTGGTGCCAGGTGCGGACAATCAAGGCACAGCAGCAGCAACAGCAACAGCAAAATCAGCAATGGTCTCAGTCAGGGCCGAATTCTGAATCTGAAAAGACGCGTGGAGAAGATGGCGAGAGCGAGTCTGCTGGTCCGAAAGGTGCACTCGGACTGGTCACGGAGGAGGAAGGCAAACAGCTGGCGAGGGCCAATTCTCTGCGAGCCGAGGACGACCCTGCGGCCTTTGAAAATCTCAAGCACCGGAAGCAGGTCATGCTGGAAGGTACAAAGCGTTTCAACCAAAAGCCTAAAAAGGTAAGAACCGGCTTGCGAATTCAAAAATGATTCGGTGCTTGAGATGATAAACAAGCCACCAACACGTTTGCCATTTGTCAGGGTATGCAATTTCTTCTCGACTCCAACTGCATTCCCTCGCGGACGCCCAAAGACATTGCCAAGTTTCTGCTCAACACGGACGGCCTCAACAAGAGCATGATTGGCGAGTTTCTGGGAGAAGGGTGAGTGGGATGAGGAAGCTGGCTTGTACCTTATGCGTTTTGGCAGCAATGTTGCCCTCAATGCTTGTTCATCTCACTCTGCTATGATTCCATACGGCTGGACTCGATCTGGCCGGGCTTGTCGTGCTGCTTGGCGACATGGTGTCACACAGCGAGGAGGAGAACATTGCCATCATGCACGCGTTTGTGGACGAGATGGACTTTTCAAACATGGCGTTTGTGGAGGCGCTGCGCCACTTTCTGCAGAGCTTCCGCCTGCCAGGCGAGTCGCAAAAGATTGATCGGTTCATGCTCAAGTTTGCCGAGCGATACGTCAAGGGCAATCCAAAGAGCTTTTCGAGTGCAGGTGGGTGATTATCGGCGTCGGACTGCTTGGCTCGTGATGATTGGTGGTGGTGGTGGTGGTGGTGGTGGTGGTGGTGGTGGTGGCGTTGAAGACGTCGGGGCAGTGCTTGCCGACACTTGATCTGCTGACACGTGGTGCTGTCTGGCGCGGTGCCGCATGGATGAACCGTGTGTCGGTTGGACTGCCACGCAACGTTCACGCGCGTGGGTTGGCAGACACGGCATATGTGCTGGCATACTCGGTGATCATGCTCAACACGGACCAGCACAATGCGCAAGTCAAGCGCCGCATGACCAAGAGCGACTTTCTCAAGAACAACCGCGGCATCGATGAGGGCAAGGACATTGCAGCCGAAGTGCTCGAGGGCATCTTTGACGAGATCCAGTCCAATGAGATTGTCATGAAGGACGAGGTCGACAAGTCCAAAGCCAAGGATGCAAGCAAGAATGACAAGCCGCTCACCATTGGCCTATCGCAGAGGTTGATGCGTTGATCTTTGGTAAGCCCAAGAAGCGCGACGGCCCGCCAGACGTCAACAAGACATCGGAAAGCATGGCAATGAAGACAGAAGCCATCTTCACGAGCCTCATGCGGAACAAGACAGGATCGACTCGTCGAAGCACATCGCAGAAGAAAGACGATTCGACAGTTGGTGGAAGCGGCGGTCTTGGCGGTGGTGTCGGCAAGTCGGACAACGGCAGCTCATTCTTCTCGGCTAGCTACTACGAGCATGTCAAGCCCATGTTCCAACTCATTTGGATGTCCATTCTGACGGCTATCAGCGCGCCATTGCAGGAAACCGACGACCTAGACACCATCAGTGTTGCACTCGACGGGTTCCGCTCGGCAATCTACATCTCTTGCCTCTTTGACATGGACCTTGAAACCAAAGCGTTTGTTTCGACTCTGGGCAAGTTCACCATCCTCAACAACATCCAGGAGATGCGAGCCAAAAACTTTGAGGCGATCAAGGCGCTGCTCGATGTGGCATACCAGCAAGGAAACAGCCTCTCGGATTCGTGGAGCGTTGTCGTGCAATGCATCAGTCAGCTCGAAAAGCTGCAGATTGTAGCTGGTCTGACGGCAGGCGAAGATTCGTCGCGCAGCAGGTGCGTAGAGACACTTTTATGGGCGATGTTGATATGGCAGGTGCCTCTGATGCGCCAACTGCCCCATATGCAACGCACCCAATCATCATGTATCACTATGGTGGACAACCTGACTGACTTGTCTGCGTTTGGTGGCGACAGAGGCGTGTCTGAGAGAACAAGTCCACGACGCGACCAAGCGCAACGGCAGCCAGGCAAGGGCGGACTTCTCGAAGACGTTGCTGCAGAAGCAAGCTCGCAAAGCATGACACTGCTGGTTGATCGTATCTTCACGGCGAGCGCAAAGCTGTCTGGTCCAGCCATTGTGCACTTTGTGCGTGCACTGTGCGATTCGTCGTGGGAGGAGATCACGTCGTCTTCAGACAAGGAGCATCCGCGCATGTACTGCCTGCAGCGACTGGTTGAGATCTCGTACTACAACATGAAGCGCATCCGTGTCGAGTGGTCGCAGCTGTGGGCGATTTTAGGGCAGCACTTTAACCAAGTGGGAAGCTATCCAAACACCAACGTTGCGTTTTTTGCCGTTGACAAGCTGCGCCAGCTCACGATGAAGTTTCTCGAGCTCGAGGAGCTGCCCAACTTCAAGTTCCAAAAGGACTTTCTGCGTCCGTTTGAAGAGATTCTGCGCAACAATGTCGACGTAAAGGTCAAGGACATGTGTCTGGCTTGCATCCAGCAGATTGCACAAGCCAAGGCCAAGAGTCTGAAGAGTGGCTGGAAAACGCTGTTTGGCGTCCTGCTTCGTGCGTCACGAGAAGCAACAGGTAAGTCCAGTGTACTTTCGGCGTGGCAAAGAGCATCGCGGCTGTCGTGCATGGTTTGCCGGCAGACTTTGTGAGTTGGCGCTCAAGGTCGCAGCTGTGCTCACGTGCACTGTCCATCGAAATCGCCAATGCAGAGTCGATTGTGGTGCTTTCCTTTGACATTACCAAGGGGATATTCAAGAGCAGTTTTGACCAGGTTGTCCTGAATGCGGCATATCCCGAGTTTGTTGCGTGCGTCGTTGAGTTTTGCAAGAACACAAAGTTTGGCAAAATCAGGTGGGTGAACAGATGGCATTGCATCCGTGCTTTGGGATCCAATGCGAACCCCAACGCCGCAATCCATGTGGCATCCTTGCGACTCACCACGACGACGATGAAAAGCCTGCATGCCATAGAACTGCTTCGCCAGTCCATTGGCCGTGTCGCCGAGATGCTGGAAAAGCAGGAGCGTGCCGCGCTCCTCAAGGAAGCGTCAATGATGAATGCAACTCCTCTTCGAGCCAATCTAGAGACAGATGAAGCCGCCGCGGGTCAATTGGCAGGATCGCCGGCGAGAGGATTGCTGCGCCAGGGTCTGCCCGACGAGGATGTTTCATTCAAGTATTGGATGCCCGTGCTCTTTGGACTCCATGACGTGATCATGGCGTCAGATCTCGAAGTGCGCACAAGGTAAGCCGGCGGTATTGCTAATGCTTTCGATGGAAGCCTGGCTTGCTTCGGCTGACAGCTGAACTTGCAACACCTGTGTGTGATCCCGGCAGAGGGCTCCAATACCTGTTTGAGACGCTCAAGGCGCACGGCAGTCAGTTTTCGCCAGAGTTTTGGGGCCTGCTAGCCAAGGGCGTGCTCTTTCCAATCTTTGAGGACCTTAAGCACTCGGGTGCAACCAGTCTCGCCAACTCCAAATTTGCAGACAAGGAGCAGATGCTGGTCTGGCTGTCGACGACGCTCATCCAGGCACTGCGCCAGCTTGTCGATCTGTTCTCGTTCTACTTTGAGAGTCTGCATTTTATGCTGGATGGCATGCTGGATATCCTCAAGACGTGCCTGACCCACGAAAACGAAGCGCTGTCACGGATTGGTTCGACGTGTCTTCAGCAGCTGATTGAGCACAATGTCGCGCGCCTTGGCGACAAGGAATGGTCGCGCATCGTGGATTTGTTTGAAAAGCTGTGCGAGGAGACGACGCCGTACTTTTTGTTCTTTGACCTGCAGGCTGCGCCAGGCAGCAACAGCGACGCAAGCAGCATAAACCCAGGTGAGTCGGCTCCTTTTGAGGACGCGCGGCGGTTGAGGAAGCGCGACAGTTGAGGCTGCGCAGCAGTTGTTGATGTTCATGGCCAACTGATTTGCCCACTGACCAACGGGCTGTGCACGCTTGGTATGCATGTGTTCGTGCCCATGTTTCTAGCTGATCTCGACGACAGCCTGCCGTTCCTCAAGTCTGCGTTTGGACCGCCGCCGGACAAGAAAGAGTTCCAGCGGCTGATTGGCAAATGCGTCCTTCATCTGCTTGTCATCCAGACGCTCGACGATGTCATGCTGACCGGCCCAAACGATGTGGTTTACAAGTCTCTGGGACCCACTCACTTGCAGTGCCTGACAAACTGCTTTGACCGCAGTTTCCGGTTTGCACGCGCATTCAACAACTACACTGAGCTTCGCACAGCACTGTACCGTATGGGATACATGAAGCAGATGCCAAACCTGCTCAAGCAAGAGACGCTGAGTGTCACTGCGTTCATCCGGTACATGGCCAAGGCAGCACTGGACAAGTCGACTGGCAGATCAGACTTGCGAGGACAGTCGGAGCAGAGATTTGTTGAGTAAGTCGCGCCAATACTGCCGATTGTTCGTCGTGGATATGCTCATCAACGCTGTCGTTGGATACAAGGCTGTGTCTCCAGATTCTGTCGCATTTCAACACGTTCGACAGCGAAGCCAAGCGCCGCAACATCAACTCGTGGAAGCCTGTGGTGGTGATGATTCTTAATGCGCTTGTGGATCTGGATGACGATCAGTTTGCCCGTCACATTCGGTCGTTCTACACCCATCTGGTCAACCTGCTGCTGCACGACACTGGCCCGGAGCTGCGGCTGGCACTTCACACGCTGCTGATGCGGACGGGTGTTGCGTTTGCAATCCTATCAAACGACATGTATGTCTCATCGATTGCTGCCGCAAGCGCCGGCGATGGTTTGTCTGCAGGCCAAACGCGGTCGCCAGACTCTCTCGCAAGCCCAGAAGATGCATCGATCTCTGGCGGGGGAATGGGATAGACGTATGGCAGGTGTGTGTTTGTTGTGCATCGAAACAATGAAGATGCAAGATTAAGAAGTGTCTTCCGCGTGCTCAACAAGCCTGTGGGGTACGATCGCAATGCCAACAATGAGCGCTCGAGCACGTTTGGCACAGTTTACACTGTAAGGCAGTTCGGTAATCCTCGCCACACTTACCGGCGAATCCGGGCTTGCTGGATCGAAGCCAGCTCGCCACGCGTCTTGACCATCTCATCTCGTCGCCTCAGCCACTCATTCTCCACCTCCTTGAATGCCTTGTCAATCTGCTCGTGATCAGCGGCCTGGTCTCGCTCGCGTCTGTTGCGTCCAACGGCACGGGAAATGCTGGAAATGTGCTGCTCAGTGCTGCTGACCTGCTGGTCGATGAACGCTCGACGGGCATCGGCAATCTGCTGCATGGCCGCTGCCCTCTGCTCCTTCTCGGCCGTGTCAAGATGAGATTGGGTGGCCAGCCGGGCCTCTTCCTGGCCTAACATGCGTTGATGTCGAATCAGTCTTCTCGGAAGAGGGTACGCAGTTGATGGGCAAGCAATTGGACAAACCCCGCATAGCTTACCCATCATCTGGTCCCACCACTTTTCAACCATCTGATCCATCTTCCAGTCGGCAGATTCCCACGCCCGCTTATCTTTGCGGAGCTCTTCAGTGAGCCGCGATACTTCATCTGCCATGCGTCTGCATGGGCCAATGCAGTATAGAGAAGCGTTAATGGAATGTGGGCACTGTGCAATATAGAGCCATAGATGCCATCTCCAACAGCCGCACCTTTTGCGGAGATACTCGGTCTCGTCCGCCCGGATCTTCTCCCTCATGTGCGTCTGGTAGTTTACAATAAACTCTGGGTACTTGTTAAAGACTGGATACTCCCCACGGATGCATGGCGTGAATGGCGCCAAGAATGTGGCTGGCGATACCGAGTCTGGCGTCATTGACTGCAGATCGTATGCCTTGTGCAGAATGCGCGTGACATTGGCCGCGTTGCGTCGCTGGAAAAAGAACTGGTGCAGTCAACTCAAGCATCAGCCACAGAGACCAACAGACAGACAAAAAGCGCAAATGCGAGGACTGTCTACGGACTTTGAAATCAGCAACGCCTCGAGTGTCAAGAAGAGAAGCCCTGAAGGACAGGATGTATGCCAGTATGAAATGGTACATGAACGATGGCGGTTGCGACAGCAGATGATCCCACAGCTTGAGCCAGTCTGATCTGGAAAACAGGTCTGAAAAGAAAGACTGCATCATGCTCCATGCATAAATCTTGTGATGGCCATAGAAGCATTAGAGACCAGTTCACAGACACGCTCGAACGCGTATGACGCGATTGGCAAGCGGCACAACGAACCTGGCTGGTGACTTTTTCTTGGACAAAATGTGCAAGCAGCTCGGGATCATGGTACCCCAGCATGTCTTCAAGCATGTCAAGGCAATCGATTGGTGGATTCGGATAATACTCCCACCATTTTTGGCACCAGTTGACTGCAAGACAGCATCATCGCCAATGAGCATGAGTATGGGCCGGCAACAAGCTGACAAGCTGCAAGTGCTAATGCCCTCGTTTGAGATGCACACAGCAGGCCAACTCAACTGATGACAGTCATGATCGTCTCAAGCCCAGAGAAGAGATCGTTGGCAAATAGCGACGCAAACGGAAACACCATGGCCGGAAGGTAGTCGAGGTTTTCGAAAATAGGCGACCAGAATGCCAGGCACGACAGAATTCTGTGCAGCAGAGTGCAACGCAGGTTAAACTCTGAGACTGGGCCAACACGAAGAATGCCTACTTTTCCATTGACTTGGCTTTACGATCGCTCTTGAGAGGGAAGCGCTTACGAAAATCCTTGAAGCTCGGGTGCACGCCCTGGTCCAGCAACGCCTCGTATCCAGCACGGCTCTCCGGAAGCTTCAACAGGAAGCGCCAAATAAGCGGTCGGTACTGAGCCGGATACTCGCCGTAGTGCGCAAGGAACCTGGCTAGCTTGCGCTTGTTAAGAACAGATGTCTCCTCCTTGAATACAGGAAACGAGCATGCAAGCGCAGCGGGCAATCGGTCAATATCGTCAGTCCTGGGATGGAAAGCGCCGGCCGACTCGATTGGCCTGTCACTGCCAGACAAATAGACGGTCAGTGGCTTTTACCTTGGATTCGACAAGATCGTAGAATGTCTTTGGCTGCTCCATGGTAACAATAGCGCGCTTCGTTTCTGCTGGAGTGACGTTTGAGTGCGCTGGACAAAAGACAAACAGCGAGGTGATGCAGTTTACGTTTTGGGGCTTGAGAGCGGGACCGACTTTCCAGTTGTTGATCCTCGTTCAAGACACCATGCGTCTCCTGTGGCAGCGTTTGATCAGAAACTGCGTGCACATCGGCCAAATGGCAAGCATGGCGCGACTTGCCTCTGGATACAAGATCGCGTCCAGACGGACAAGGCTCACGGCATGTTTGGCATCAAGCAGGATGCTGGCAAGGACAAGGCCATCGGGCGATGTTGCGAACGAGTGGAACCGATGCCGTCCTTGGAGCTGTCCAGCAAACTTGGCCTCGGCGGCGTCGATGAATATAAGCACTCCTGTACTTGAGAGCAGCGCGAGCAACTGGATGGCCACAAAAGTTCTCATAAGTCTCCTTCCATTAAAAACTGCACTGGCAATTCTCACATTGGTTGGCCCAACAAACTCAATCTGTACGATGAGAGTGCTGTGGAATGCAGGAATAAGGATCTCGTGCAGCAGCCTCTTTTCGACCATGTTCCAGACATAGACCGTCGACGACCTTGAAGAGCATTCAATGCTTGGTGTGTGAGCCCAGAGTCAACAGATGGCAGTGTCAAATGGTCCGTGTGCTAGCTTACAAGCCGCTGAATGCAAAGAGCTCTCCGTTGTATGAAAGTGCAAAGTACGAAAAGCGAGGCGATGTAAGCAGCTGCGTCGTATTCATCTCTGCACCAGACACAGCGCCGGTCATTTGGTCGAGCGTGATGCGCCACTGAAGGCTGAATGAGTCGATCATCCAAAAGAATATGCTGCCGTCCTCGAATGCAGCCACGATGGAAAGGCCGTCCTTGGAAAAGATGACCTACATGGGTAGCCAACGTGTTAGGTGATGCAGCGACGGCTGCCAAGCCGAGGCAATAAACATGCCTGTTGCACACCAGAAGCCGAACCGACAAGAATGCGGCGACGCTCCCAGCTTTCCGTGTCCCACAGAATAGCTTCGGTGTTGGAGGTGGAAATGGCCAGTGGACGCGTCGGGTGGACTGCAATGTGGTGTGCGGCAGACTGGTGGAAGACTGGAAGCTTTGCGACAAGCTGGCAGTTGTCTGTCCAGAGCAGTCGGCAAATGCGTCAGACATCGTGTCCTGTGTACGACGGTCGTGCTGTCCCAATCCTCAATGCACATGCCCACCAATGTTGTAGCAGTGTATGCTGCGGTCTGCAAGGGCGATAATGATCTCTCGCCGACGGACAGCATTAAAGCACACGGATGTTCCTGCGACACCTGTGCGTGCAACCAGCCAATATCTGCTCATCCGGGCCAGCAGTGGCGAGATCAGTGCGTGTATGAGCAGTCAAGCGTTTGTGCGGATGGGGGCTGTAAACGGCTCGGCATCGCACGTACCGATTCCGCACAAAATCGGTGGCGTAGATGTGCCCTCGCTGATCGGCAGCGCACATCACGTACGAGTAAAAGACTGGTGGGCCGGGTGGTTTGGCATCGAACGGCTCGACAGAGGATGGATTGGCCATTTCGCGGCTGAAGCAGATGCACGCAAACGGCACGTTCTTTTCGAAGCCAGTGCCAGATCCTCGTGGGATGGCCGATCCAAAGCCAGGCTGCAGAGCGTATTCTGTCTGCTTGGAAGAGTTGCACAGCTTGAGGAGCGTCCTATAAACAGCAACGGCAGACGGCTGCATGAGCCATTGTCGTGAATGCACTCTAGTATACATGGCACACCGAACTCGCCAGCAGACGAGCCTGACTCACCCTTTGCGAGTGTAGCCGGCCATAATCTTCTTCCATTCAAGAGGCCGCCATATCTGGCCTGTGCGAGCATCGGCAATGAGAACAGTGCGGGATGTCGTTGCCAAGTTGGAGGCTGTATCTGCTGCTGCCTTTGCTGCCGCTGCTGCGGCCGCTGTTGACACTGCGTCTTTGCCAGCACTCGCACTCGCACTCGCACTTGGACGTGCTGGTGGCATTCGCGTTGTGAGATCTCCGGACGAAACGGTTGGCCAAATGTCAACGGCTGCAGACGAGTTCAAGGCCCTTGTTGCAAGGCGGCTGTCGCGAGCGTTTGCAGGCGGTGCAGCCGATGTTGTTGCTCGCTTGACCAAAGCAGTGCAGTGTCGCCAGGACGGCAGGGGCGAGTTCATTCTGTCGGTTGCTGCACTGCATCGAGCACTGGGTCCAAGCATCACGGTCACGAGTGCGCAAGTCATCCAGTGAGTGTCAGCTTCGTCCTTGGTATGAGAACCGGGGAGCATTCTGTCTGACACCTTGATCCATTGGCAGATGCCTGAGGCAGTTCACTGCTGAAGAGAACGGCCTGGACGATGATGCAGAGTGGATCTCGGATGCTGAGCTGGTGGCTGGCGGCCAGACGATCCGCATCATGCCGCTGCGAGAGCGCATGGTGCGCACCATCGTCAATCGGGTGCTGTCTGCACCAACGACTGCTGCTGCTGCAGGATCAGCGTTGGACGGTAGCTCCAGTGGCGGCTGCACGGTGCATGTGGCGCTACCGCATCTTTGCACAGACTGGAAGCCGACACAGTTGCGCGAACTCCTCTACGCGCAAGTGCTCGCGGACTGCCTGTCCTTCCAAGGGCACGCCGTTCGAGTTGTTGGCCGCATTTCGGGATGCATGTCCCTCGAAGCGGCGCTCATGCTCGACGCCTTCCGCACAGCCCCTTCAAGTCTCTGCGGCATCCAAGATCAAGCAACTACGAACGGCACATCGCCCCTCTTCCAATGGCTTGAGCAGCAGTCGGCAACAACGGATGCATCAAGGATTGCAAGCGCAATCGGCACACTGCGGCGATGGCAGGATGCTGATCCCGATGTATGCGCCGTGTGGGCCGCACTAGCGCAACAGTGGGCCGACCTTGGCATTCGACGGCTCGCACCGTTTGGTGTGCATCTTCGCGTCGTTTGCGAGCCATGGGATGCATCTGCGAAACGGTCTCTCTCAGCCATGCTGGATCGTCTTGTGGATGCGGGAATTGCTGCGCACGATAGGGACACTGGAGTGATCGACATTGATATGACTCAAGATGCTGGGCTTGGCAAGGCCGTGCTACTTCATCGGCCAGTAGCAATGTCTGCAGCGCTACCTGAAAATCAGGGCAGCCCACCTTTGATCGCTTCAGATCTGGCCATGGACCTTTGTCGCACTCTTGAGCCAGCTGATACCTCCAGCCAGCTTTTTTTCGTGTATAACCTGCGGCACTGCGGTCGTCGCTTTGACCAGTTGGCCGAGATCATTGATATGCTCAACAAGCAGCGCGGGCTGATTGACGAGCATAACCTAACGCGAGCTACATTTGTACCTGTTGGGGACGTGTGTCCAGATGTCCGATCGCCAAGCATTGGGGTAAGTTGGTGATCTCATGACGTTCTCAATGTGCATGGGAGTAACAAAAGCGACAGACTCTTCAAGACTGTCTCGCTGCAATTGATGCTGGGGCAGACGAAGAGGGACAGAAGATGGCTCGATCTCGTGTTACTGTGCAGCTGCTGCAGCGGCGGAGGACGGCCCGTGCAGTGTTGGGCACCGCCGAGACAAGCAAGGTCGAAGACAATGCCGGACCGTATATCCAGTACACGCATGCAAGGCTCTGTGGGTGAGATGAGCATAAGAAGAACTTGCCTGACAGTTGTTGGATTCCACCGACCAAGCGGCTGACTGATTGGCTCTTACTGTCTCTTGATACCTTGAAGCATCGAGCGGTCGGTTCAGATGGATGCCAACCTTGTTGCTGATGAAGAGGCTCGAGTGCCGTCAGACCAGGAATCGCTTCGACTCGCGCTTGACCTGGATCGTGTGGCAGAGATCGTTGCTGCAGCCACCCTCGAGCCATCTCTGCTTGTGCGGCACGTAATTGGGATTGCAAGGGAAGCTTCTTCGCTGTACTACTCTTTGCGAGTCAAGGATATACCGCCCGATATCGCTGTTGGCAGGATGCGGTTTTGGCGTGCGGTTCGTATCGTGTTGCAACAACTCATGCTGCTGCTTGCCGTGCATCCCCTTGCCGAAGACGAATATTGAAAGACAGCCAGTAATGCCCAGATATTTGGCCTGTGTATCATGTTCATCGCACATCTTCGAGCATGCCAACAACAGATGAGTCACGTGACTTCCTAGTTGAACAACGCGTTCAACAACCGTCAATCCAAACCCGCCGCAACATGCCAAGCTGCGGCAGAAACAGGCGACTTACGGAAGAGGCCGAGGAGCCTCGTCTGACGACAACCGTGCTGGAGATGAACTCGTGATTGTGGGGGAGCGCACATGGAGCCAGCGTGCCGAGGAAATTTGCTTCCAGCTTCTCTTCTACATGGTCCACGGCAACAACAGCGAGGCTCTCATTGAGTATGTTGCGCTTTTTCTCGAGGACTTCCAGCTCTTCTTCTTTCTCGTGTCCAAAACAGCCGGCACCATCTACGAAGTGCCGCCTGTGCTCGCAAACTCGTTCGACTTGACCTACAATCGCTCAGACCTGCAGTCGTACGAAGCAACAATGATACTCTCCGTTGTTGGCGTAACATGCATGCTCGTCAACATAGCGTTTGTTGCCGATGGAATTCGCGTACGTTGTCATCACAACACTTGCGTTCAGCCAAACATGACTAACATTCCCGGCTCATTCCATCCATACCCGTGTCCGCGATACTGGCGCCTTTGAACTACAGAGAGTAGGTCGCCTTCTGCTTTCATACATGCACACAGCCAGTCATTAACATGAATGAACAGGGACAGCACAAGTTTATCTGGCCCATATTTTCGTTGCGAATCGTGTCTTCATGGATTCCTACCGTTTTTCAGTGAGAACTGGCACAGCCGCGACTTTATCGAATGTGCAATAATGAGTCTCACACATTACTCTGACACAGGCTGACAATCCTGCGCATATTCTTCACGGCGTTGTTGTGCATCAACGGCAAAAACAATGGTGTCTGCACGTTCAACACTCCTGTTTACATGATAGCAATTGTGCCGTTGTGTCTGGTGCTCTATCTTCCAATGGGGTGGCTGATTAGTTCAAAGTGAGTAGCCTTCTTGCATGTCAGCCAAGCATTGGACAACTGCTGATGAGTTTCTATCCATACGCCAGCTTTTTTGACACGAATCCGACACACAAGAGCCCAACAAACGTTGTTCACGGCAAACTTGTAGCCATGTACTCCATCTGCAAAATCATCTTGACAATCCTGTGGATCATGCTGCCCACCAGCTTAAACACACTCAAGATGGTTATTGTGTGGCTTGTACCGACGGTGATGCTGGTCTTTATCAACATCTACTTTCCGTACTACAACCTCAGGCTGAACCAAATCCGCGGCGGAATGTTTTCCAGCATCTCTACCTGCGGCTTCATTGCCGTCGCTTCGTGCGTTGCCAGGCAGTTCAACGGCGGGACACTGCTGCCGATTACTGTCTTCATTAGCATGGCTGTATCGACGATTCCGACGTTCATTGGTGGCTTCCTCATTACGGGTGAGCGTTTGCTTGCCACAATGACGATTGATGAGGCGAAGCACATTGGTTGCATCTCCTCATCACAGATCCATTCTTGATTGCATTCAGGCATGAACCTTCGCCGAATCCAACGCAATTGCTACAAACGTTTGACAAAGGATCTCGCACAACCCGGACAAGGAGAAAACAACGAAAAACGACGTCAAACGCACGACGATAATGTGCTCGTGTTTAGTAGTTGGCCAGAGGTGGAGCTGACGGCCCGTATCTACACAAGCCACTTGACAAACCGCAAACGCTACACCTCTGCTCTCGACCTTGACGAAGTCTACCGAATTTTCAAGGTAGCCAGTTCCTGACTATTGACTGTATGGTTTATGCCAGCCATGGTGTTATGCCAACGGCAAGCTGACAGACGCATGATTGTTTGGTTGTCAGCGCGGACTCAGGGAGTTTCCCGACAATCCCCAAGTGCGACTTTCGTATGCCACGTATCTCTTCTATCTGCAGTCGGACAAGAATGACTTTATCAAGCAGCTGCGTCGCGTGGCTGACATGAACTCATCCATCGGAGTGCGATTCCAAGTGTTCTATCTCAACCAGGTTTGAACCATTGCAAACTCCATGTTTGGAATAGGATTTCTCACGACTGAATGATCCGTAGATTTGCAATCAAAGCCGAGAAACCACCCAACTTGGCTCGAATATCAAGCTGGACGTTACAAGCTATGCCGAGTTCCGCAAAATCGACCGCCAAGCCCGGATGGATCACCAATTGGCTGAAAATTGTGTTCGAGATATCTGGAATCTGCTCATGACCGAGCGTGAGGACAAAGACAAGCTGTTCAGAGAACTTCAAAGCATCTCGTTTTCCCTCCATTGTCTGTGCACCAATGTGGACCATCACTACTCTGAGCTGATTGCAAAGTAAGCCCATTCGGTAGATTCATGTAACGTGATGCAGTTCAATATCTTATAGATTGTATCACATGCTGCACATCTCATTCAAACAGGTTCCCAAAGAGCAAAATGTACCTCAGGTGAGAGACTGCACGG
>JAHLKH010000288.1:0-23930 GCA_025526915.1 Entophlyctis helioformis | reverse complement strand
GACTGCACCAGGGACTTGAGCTTGAGGATGTCGCCGTTGCGCGGATCGTTGGGGTCGAGACGCATGTCGGCTATCCACTCCATGAGCATGGGCAGATTGAGCAGTCCTGGCGGTCCATGAAAGCTGATGGGATCCATTCTCCTCCGTCTTGTAGCTTTGTGTACACTGCCAACACGTTGCATGAGCCAGGCTGAGTTGGTGGCATACGCATGTGCATATGGCGTACCTGCTTGGTTGCGGTCCAAGCGACCGTCCAGCACTGTCGACCGCCCACGCGACATTCATCTTGATGCATCCGCTGATCCAGTGTTCATCGGTGCCGTCCGTCGACCTGGCGCCATCCTTGCCCTTGCCTTTGCCTGTGCCGCCAGCCCCATTGCCGTTGCCAGGCTGCTCAAACGGCCGGCCAGTAAACTGCAGTCGCCGGATATCGCGATCGAGCGACTCGGCCTGGTCGCTGGCATCAGGCACAGCCACAAACACCTCGCCCAAGAACAGATCGCCAAACACGCCGGCTTCGTACACCTCGACGCGCAGACTTTCAGGCGTCTCTGCGACCCTGATGCCAAACATGGCTTTGGTGCCTCCGCTGCCGCCCGCGGCACTCGTCCCTGGCTTCACATTACCGTCAGCGTCACTACCGCCACTCGTGGTTCGCAGCCGCTGAGCAATGTGCTTGGATGCGGCTTTGACGAGGTGCTCGGCCTCGCTCAGGTCTTCGACGCCATTGAAGGGAGCGAGAACGTGGACGGATCAAATGACCGCGCCACCGTCCGCATGACTTCCTTGTCGTTGTAGTAGAACCGCAGGTACACAAACGTGGCTGCCAGTTCGCGGCGGCGGGCAATCTCTTCCTGCACACAGCAAGCTTAGTCCTCACGATCATCGTGGCGGACTGGGTCGCAGACTCGGCCCACCTTTGGACAGGCGGTGATGTCGGTGAGGGCGTGAGAATGATCGACAGCAAACGCAAGGATCGGCGATCCCGCTGGCCGTCTTGACGCTTCCAGCCGTTTGACAATAGCGACCTTGGCACGCTTCGGATGGAAGCTCTTTTCCTTGGGCTCGACGGGCACAGGATCCTCGTGCACGCCAAACAACGCATCGGCGCGTGCATCAGAGTGTACAGACCGGCGTCCGTCGCGTTTCCGTGACCTGCTGCTGCGTTTCTTTTCGACTGGGGTGCCTGCCTTGGTTTCGTCCGGTGCGCCATCCGGCTCTGCCTCGGTGCCTGTTTCCACGCCGCTGGACTGGCCTTCAGGGACACGCGACAACCTGCGCTCAGGGATGCCGCTGTTCGCGGAGACGCACAACCTCGGCGTGCCGCTCTGTCCACACCTGCAGCATGCGCTCATATGCCCGTCGCTTGCGGTCCTGCTCGATCTTGTGCATGTCCTCCAGCTCCTGGATCTCGTTCCGTATCTCTGTCTCTACCTCTGTTTTGTCATCCTGCGCATGCCAGTCTCGTGTCAGTAGGGTTTGCGTGCTGCGACATGGGAATGCAATTTGCAACGGACATCCAGGGGTACTGTGCTCCGCAGAATGATTTTGAGATTGACGGTTGTGGCCGAGAAACCATTCACTGCGCGACACCGCTTGAGATGGTCCCATGCCTTGAGGATGCGGAACTCGAGCAGCCGGTCTGTCTGTGCCTCTGCATCCTATCATCCCACGTATCAGCGAGCCGTCACGCGCAGCACCAAGCTCATATGGCCATCCAACGCTGGCCTACCCGCAGCAGTCGAGTCGCTCGAATGTCCTGCAGAAAGGCAAATCGCGTGGCTTCGTCATTGAGCCGTGCCAGACGAGCACGCTCCTTCTGCTCGGCACCTTGGATACGCGCAATGACAACACTGCGTTGCGGTGCAGGACGTGCAGTGTAAATGCCCGTGTCACGTGTCGCTGCTTGCGCATCTGTCTCTATCGCTTCAGGCTCGGCAGACAGCGCAATCTGGTCAGAGAATGGGCTCGTGCGTTTAAACTCGTCGTACTCTGCTCTCAACGCCTGTTTCAACGAGTTTAGGGACCGTCAGTACAGTACGCACAAGTAGATTCAAGGATAAGAGTGAAGACGGCACCTCAAGCTTGGCGCCGAGAAACCCAACGAGATTGGTACGTTGCCGATCGCGAATGAGTGCCACGAGATCCACAATCGTGTTGGAGAGTCGCAGCTCTTCGGTCATGAGCGGGTGGTCGTGGAAATCCAGTCCGACGAGATCGATGGCCAGAACGTAGCTGGCAGATTCAGTGCCCAGACGGCGTGATTGGTCGGCAGCCGGTGCGGGCATGCGGCGCTCCAGGTCTGTGCTCGGATCGCCGTGGCCCCTGCGTCCATTTCCTCGTTTTGCGCCATGCTGTTTTGGCTGCTTGAGCGGAACGCGTTTGATGGCGTTGCGGGCATCTCGTGCTGCTTTGCCGACCAGATTGTCGTCCGCGCTGTCGCTGCTCTGCAGACCGACACTGTCAGACCCAGATGACACACCGTCGTGCCCAAAGTCGGCAGCAAAGACGAGCTTTGCGGGCCGGTTGTGGTTATACTGCAGTGGATCGGGTTCGATGGCGACTTCCCGTGCAGGTCCAAGCCATCGCTCGCCTCTGTCAGAGTCGCGCCTAGGGGTGTCAGTTGATCCAGTGTTGCTGTGGATCGTATGGTGGGATGATCTTCAGACCAAACGCACAGGTTGGCTTCAGAAATCTCAAGCCGGCGTCGAAGGCGGTCGAGGTTCCATGCTGCGATACGTGGCGGCACGCCGACGTAGAGACCCTCTTCTTCTGGAAACCGCATGCGCTGTGGCTCAAGGTGAGCAGCGAGCATCGATGAGTGCAATTTTGCCATTCAGACAGCATACCTCGAGCCACGTTGGTGGCAGGTTGAGTGGACGCGAGAGCGGGTGGAACAAGAGGTTGGGCGACTGGACACAGCGATTACGGTAAGCATCCCAATGGCGTAACCGTGCCTCTGGCCCGAGCGTACCTCTTGGACGATCTGGCTCCAGTTTGGTATCCACTTTTTGAGCTCGACATACGCATTTGCTGGCACCACTTCCTCTTCCTTTTGCAGTTCTTGTATCTCTAATGCCCGCACGCAATGCATCTCAGTCAGCCGCCATCTTGGCATCCAGTCTATCGCACGACGACACCGACCTTCGTCATTCATGGGCTCGGCATCGTTGATATCAGCCGCCCGCTTCTCTCGCTTCTTCTTCTTCTTGGATTTCTTGCTCTTGCTCTTGTCACCAGGAGTATCGTCGCCCACCTCGCCATTGGCGTCATCAGTCGCTGCTGTAGATACCAGCGATACGGGCGAGCCAATACCGCCGTACGCCCCTGACGAGTTGGTGGTGGAACGCGCTGGTGCTGGAGACACGACACCGATCGCCGAGTGTGCAATATCCACGGTGAGTGTGTGCCGAGCGCGCAGGCCGCCACGATCACGGCCTGGGCTATCTGACTGTAAAACGACTGTTGGTTGGCGCTGGACTGGGCTGCCTGGAGCAGGAGCTGAGGCGACTGGACGTGAGAGGCTTTGGCGACGGTATCGCGGTGTAGGTGTGGGCAGACTGCCATCGTCGGACTGTTGAGAGCTGTCAAGGCAAGCATCAGTACCTGGCAAATGCGGGATGGATGGCGTCTGACTTACCGTTGCAATGAGCGGCGATTGGCGAGCCTGTGCATCCATTACGTACAGGTGGCTGTCAGTTGAGCGGTTGATTGGGGGCCAGCAGGCGTGGCGTGGCGTGGCACAACACGTACGCGCATGGGGTGGCATTGGCAGGGTCAGCTGGTGTTGCAGCGTCTCGACCGTCAACAGGCGTTGCAGATGCAAGGGCAGGAAGCGCCGAGCGTGCCCTGAAGCTCTGAAAGTCGCGAAATGAAGCAGGGCTTGCAGAGCGAGAAGACGAGAGGCCCGGGCCAACGCTGTAGGCAGAGCGTGGAGAGACGGGCGAGCCGGCCAGGACGCCTGCAGGCGAAGAGCCAGATGCAGACGCAGGAATGCCGAGGGAAGCGCTCTGTTGGCGTCTGTCTTTGACGCGTTGGCGTGCCCTTGCCAGAGCCGCTGCGTGATCTGACGGTTGTGCATCGGCAGGACTGGCGGTCGCTGTGTCTGCAGCAAGCGCAGTCTCGTTCGCAGCGGTTGCCGCTGGGTGTGCGCCGGGCTCGGCAGGCTCTGTCTGGCCAGACGGCGACACGGCAGCCAGAGCGTCGCTGGAAGCGTTTGGCGACGCGACCAACCGGGCGTTCGACACACGCTCGTCCATCTCAACTGATTCACTGGGAACGCTGTTCATGTTGGCAGCACGCAGAGTGGTCGGTGCGGCTGTACTCGCCAGCACTCTGGCAACGAGCATGGCCATCGCCGCAAGACCATGTGCCGGTGCATCATTCACGGCACAGCGTGCGAGGCGGCTCCAGCCGACTGCAGGCGTCTGCACTTTGCTGAACAGGACGACCGTTGCACCACTCGGAGCAGCGAGCCGCTGGCTGTCAACCGCCGCTGGTGCTCGTGTGCCGCCGCTTGTATCGACAGAATGGCTGTCGCAGCGTCTAGCGCAGGCAGCAGACACTTCAGACGCCGTCGAGGGCAGCGGCAACGGACGCATTGTTGTGGTGGACGCAACCTGGCGCAACGAGCCCGAGGAAGACCCAAACAGCGAAGAGGTGTGGGCAAAGGCGTATGCACAGTCTGGCTGGCTGGCTTGGCTGGGCGGCAAGTCGGCCAAGGTGGCTGATGACGGGAAGCGCAAGATGCTCAGCGACGCCGATGCGTACAAGCGCATGCACATCCAGGTGTGTCGGCGATCGCATCTGCGGATCTCGTCCTGTCGACCTCGTCTTGTCGACCTTGTCCTGTGGGTCGGCAGTCGGAAGTTGACAATCTGCATGGCGGTCGACAGGGTGCACGGTTTGCAGGCATCAAGCCCTTTACGGATCCGATGAGCTCGCTGCCCAACATGCTGCCCTCATCGCGCGAGTATGCGCAGGCAATGAGTACGAAGCGACTGTTCTTCTTGGCCAGTCCGCTGCCATGGACTGACTGGCTTGCTGGTGGCCATTCTAGGCGACCTCGGCATTACCCGCGACGACCATGTGGTGCTGTACGATGCATTTGGCATCTACTCTGCGCCGCGTGTCTGGTGGACGCTCAAGTTCTTTGGCCATGAGCGCGTGAGTGTGCTCGATGGCGGCCTGTTCAAGTGGGTGCGCGAGCGCCGCGCAGTCGAACGTGGTGCACCAGTCTTCCAAGTAAGCAGCAGCAGCAGCAGCAGAATCGTATCTCTCTCATGATGTGCCGGAACTGACTCTTTGCAACAGGCAACGCGGTATCCCGAGCCGACTTCAGCCAACATGGATATGGCTATGGACATGCGTCAAATGGCCATGCATCTCATCGACTACACCAACTCGGACTCGTACGTCATTGTCGACGCGCGTCCGTTGGGCAGATTCGCCGGCCACGACCGCGAGCCACGCCTCAAAGTGCCGTCTGGCCACATGCCGTCGTCCATCAATATCCCACACACAGAGTTTGTGAACCTCGACGGCACGCTCAAGCAGCCAGCAGCCATCCGGGCCGCGTTTGAAAAGCGCAACATCGCGATCGACCGCAGACAGGTTGTGCTGATGAGCGGCAGCAGTGTCACGGCTGCGGCTGTTTACCTTGCTCTCGAGGTTGTGGACGAGGCGGAAAAGGCGGCCGGACGCCCTGCGCTGCCTCTGCGACGCATCTATGATGGCGGATGGACGGAATGGGCCGTCAATCCCAAGAGTCCTATCCGGACATGGGCCAATTCTTGACCGTCTCTCCAGTGTCTCTGCAGCGTCCGTACAATGAAGATCGATCAACGGCACTCTTTCTCTTCGAGTGGTCATGTACTTGTATTTTCTGGATTCCACTGGCTGAGGCGGCGACTGTTGGCAGGCGTTGCGGCCGCCTGCTGGTTGCGTGCAGCGACAGTGTGTTCTGGCCGTGTCTTGAACAGATACTTGTGGCGGATAACGTGCACAGCGTTCGTAGCTTGCCGACACTGGACTCGCATCGCACCTGCCATATCGTCGTGTGCAGCATCTGCCTGTGCGTCAAACCTTGCGTAGCAGGACGAGCGGGTTTGGCAAGAGCCACCTTGCGGCCCTCCAGCACATGGTTCTGTATGTACATTGTCGCCTTGTCCTGCTCGTGAGGATGCTCGTCAGTGCCATGTCCGAAACATTCGCATGGCCCAGGTGGCCCGGACGGGAGTGACCTGCTGGATATCGAGTTCGCCGACATGCATGCCGCCAATAGCGAGCCGATGGTCCTGCCCCATGACGCCCTGTGCCTCGAGCGAGCCCTGCAGCTCGACCATGAACATGTGTCGGCCGCTCGCAACCGTCTGCGGGCCAAGCCCGTTGATCTGAATCTGGACCATTCGAGTGTCCGAACTGAGGCAAGCGTGCAAGCGTGCAGTGAAAAACAGCTGTATTGCGAAGCAAGAATTGAACAGAAAGCGCAGGCGAAGAGACAGGCACGGGCTGGGTAGATCTATGTATGTGCGTAGTGCCTTGTGTGTATGGTGGTGGTGGTGGTGGTTGTGGTAGGTTTGAGCAGCAGTGTTTACACCGACCGGCGCTTGTCGGGACGAGATGCATCCTCGGCCGCGGAGTTCGACGACCCAATGGACGCCGTGGGTGTGATGGGCGTCACGGGCGATGCAACCGTGTCTTCGTCCATGTCGTCGGGGCCTTTGCCCGACATGGCAGACGTCTTGCAGCCACGGACTGACGTGTGCCGGTGCAGGGCGTCCATGCGCGTGAAGCTCTTGGAGCACAGATCGCACTTGAACGGACGGATGCCCAGATGGATGCGGATGTGGCGCTTGAGGTCGTGGTTGGCGTGAAAAGGTCGAGTGGCACATGTCGCACTTGAACGGCTTGGGGTGCGCTGACGCAGACGTCAGCATGTCGGATGCCGGCATGGTCGCAGTGTCGGCTGCGGTCGAGGGCATGGGCGAGGCTGTCTCGGGCGGCGAGAGCGCAGGGTCGCTGGTTACAAGGGGCGACGAGACGCCAAAGAAGGATGCGGCTGCCGACGACGACGAGAGGGCAGAGAGCGACGCCGAGGCCGAACGGGAGCGCTCGCGGCTGGCCGTGGCGCGAGGAGCAGACGCGACAAAGTCGCTGGCAGCGCCTGTGCTGGCCGACAATGCAGACAGCGCAGCAGCAGGAGCAGCAGCAGCAGGAGCGGCTGTGGACGCAGGCGTCTCGGTGGTGGATGCCGAGCGCTTGTGGGTGCTTGACAGCGAGCGGCGGTGGGAGGCGGCCGCAGACGTCGCCGAGCGGCGCGACAGGGTGCGAGACCGCGGCAGCGACGACTTGAGCACGGGAGCATCCGAGGTCGGCGCGTCGGTGGTGATCTCGAGCGCGTGCGAGCCAGCGACGCTGCTGCTTGCATTGCTGCTTGTGCCTGCAGTGCCGTCGCCGTCGCCGTCGCCGTTGGTTGCGGCCTGCGGGCTCAGCGAAAGAGCGCCTCCGTCGCAGCCGCCGTCGGTGCCCGCTTCGATTTCCTTTTTGGGGCGACGCGGTGGCGGTGGCATGCCCCACGTGGGCGAGCGCTGGTTGGTGCGGGTGCTCGCTGTCGCCGGCCACTCCTCGCGGCACATGGCCGGCAGAGCCCACGTGGCCGGCTGCGTGGTGCTCGTTGTGCTCGCCGTCGTCGGCTTCGTCCGTGTCGCTCTGGGGCAGGTGGCAGCTGGCAAAGGGGTTGTGCTCGAGCGCCGGGAGGGGCGACGACGGCGACTGCGGGGTGTGGTGGTTGTGCTGGTGGTGGTGGTGCATCTGGAGTTGGTGCATCTGCAGCTGGTGCATCTGCATCTGGAGCTGGATGGCTTGCTGCTGCTGCTGCTGCTGCTGGTGATGGTCGTACAGGTCTGTGCACGAGCCTGCGTGTGTCAGCGGGCCGAGCTGCTGGCCGAGATGGAGCTGCTGCTGGAGCTGCTGGAGCTGCAGCTGGCTGCCGAGGATGGACGCCGTGCTGGTGAAGGGCAGCTGCGCCAAGTCCATGCTGCCCATGCCCATGGGCATGGTGGCCAGCGAGGCCGTCGTCGTTGGTAGCAAGCCCGATGCATCGCCAAGAATGCCTTGTTGTTGCTGCTGCTGCTGCTGTTGCTGTTGTGAGCCGTCCAGAAGCTGGCGCACATGTGGCTTGAGCACGCCCAGATGGCCCTGCAGCTGGTGCAGATCCGACGGGTGGAAGACAAAGCGCCAGTCGGCTGCAGCCGTGTCGGGCTGCTCCAGCGGTGCACAAGGAGCAACAGGGCTTTCTGGAGCAGAGGCACCACCAAACGAAGGAGCCGCGCTTGCGAAAAGGCTTGTGGTCGCAGCGGTTGTGCTGAGGACGGAGGGGGCCGTGGTGGGAGCCGTGGTGGGGGTTGCGATGGCCTGCTGCTGGTGCTGGTCGAGATGCAGGGCATCGAAGGTATCCAGGAGCAGCGACGCCGATGCCGAGCGCTGGTGGGTATGCGAGCGCAGGTGCGACGTCGACGACATGCCAAGGCTAGACATTGGCACGGACGACAGCGAGGGCATCGAGGGCATCGAGGGCATCGAGGGCAGCGACATGGGCAGAGGCATGGGGAGCGACATGGGCAGCGACATGGGCAGCGACATGGGCATAGGCATGCCCAGGATCGACTTGCCGTCGACCGACGAGCCGGCAGCAGCAGCAGCAGCAGCAGCAGCAGCCAGATCAATGCCGACCAGCGTTGCAGAATCGTCCATCTGCGCAATCAGGTCGTCGAGATTGGCCGTGGCAGCGACAGCGTCCATGTCGGGGTGCACAAACCCGAGGCCGCCGTGGCTGTTGGCGTGGAAGGCCGGGTTGAGGTGCGGGAACGGCGAGGCCAGGTCTGGAGCATGCATCTGGTGCTGCTGGTGCTGGAAGTGAAAGGCGGACAGCTGCTGCAGGTCGTTGACATTGACGTTGACGTTGTTGGACATGAGCGACGGAGCGGTCCACGACAGGCTGTGGTCGGCGCCGGCCGTGTCGCTGGAGCCCGTCGACGACACCGAGGCGAGCGAGAGCGGGCGGGGCCGCGCCGAGAAGGCCAGGCGGGGCTCTGGCTTGAAGGGCATGTCCAGCGCACCGTCTCCGTGGGCAGCGATCATGGTTGGTCGGCTTGCAATGGTGCGAGGAAAGAGAGGCGGGTCAGCAGGCAAAGGAGGTCTGAACCAACGTGCACAACAACACGCGTTGAGCCTCGCCGCAAATTTGCACCGTGACTTTCATTCAATGTTACACAGTGCCTCGGCGCACAAAAAAATTTGCACTTGACCGACAGAGGCTCATGCTCCGATCACGGGCAAGGAGCCACCGTTAAGTGACGGTGATGATGACGCTTGTGTCGGTAGAAACTGGCAGCGTTGGCAGCGTTGGCAGCAACTGCGCTGGCAGCAACTGGCCGGCACACAGGACGACGATAACGGCTCAGTGGCAAAGGATGGTTTCATTGAGGTCAAGTATGCATGAGAGTAATGAACAGGATGCGGGGGTCGGTGTCGAGGGAGGTGTGGAGGGCAGTGCACCACGGCGCTGATGCGCATCTAGTGGTGCACAGATGGAACACTCTGCAGGATCTCCTAGCCGAAGAGGGGAGGGATGGGACCGCTTGCACCTTGGGTCTCCGAGTCGCGGAGGGGAGGGATAAGAGTGGTCTTCTCCTTCGTCTCCTGGCGCTTGCTGAGGCCACTCGCGACCGATGGTGCACCTTGGGTCTCCGAGTCGCGGAGGGGAGGGATCAGAGTGGTCTTCTCCTTTGTCTCTTGGCGCTTGTCGTACTGGTGGACAACAACCGGAAGGGGCTCCGTCGAGCCGCGGAGATCCTGCGCCGGCTGCTCGATCTGGTCAAAGAGGGGAGGGATGGGCTTGTTCTTTTCCTTCTGGGTCTGGCGCTTGCTGAGACTGGCTGAGACGGACGGTGCACTTTGGGTCTCGTGCGAGTCGAAGAGGGGAGGGATGGGCCTGGTCTTTTGCTGGCCGCCTGCCTGGCGCTTCTCGACTTGGCGCTTGTGGGCGAGGCCAGAGGAACGGCCTTGGATTTCGGTGGCTGGGCCGGTCGGGAGGGCCGAGGCCGAGGCGAGGAGCAGGGCAATGAGGGCGGCGACGGAGAAGGTGCGCATGTTTTGGTCTTGGACGGCGAGCGAGCGCGAGAGGGGCAAGCGATGGGGCAAGGGAGCGAGGGCTGTGCTGGATGGAGCGATGCGATGGGGAGCAATGGAACGGGCCGATCTGCTGGCCTCTCTTTATACTCGCCAGCCGCGGCGATTTGCAGGCCCTTGTCGCGGGCTCGTGGGCGGGTCGAACAACGCCTGAGCCTCAACTGTTTGCATTGTCGGCACGCGCAAGCCACATGATCGGTCCGTGTCGGGCTTTTGCCGAGCGTCTGCCTCTCCTCCTGCTTGATCGCAGCGGATCCAGCCAACCCTTGCTGGTGGCTGTTGGCGCTTATCGTCGTCGTCGTCGTCGTCGTCGTCGTCGTCGTCGTCGTCGTCAGTGACAGTGACTGGGTTGCCGTGCTGCCGTGCTGTCGTGTTGCCGTGCACGCAGCCAGCCAGCCAGTCAGCCAGCCAGCCAGTAGTGCACGACTGCAGGCAGCAGCACGCCGCACCTGTCGGCCGGCTGTGGCTGCAGCCCCCGCCTGCTCGCATCTCGTCATCACCAACGGGCACAGGTCGCGGCCATCGGCCCCATCTGTGTCCGTCACGGGTGGCGATGCCGTTGCAGCACGAGCACAGCACGAACGCGGCATGAACGCGGCATGAAACGCCGGCACAAGCCTGCCATGTCGACTCCTGTTGCCCGCCCACATGACGGAGCGTCTCAATGTTTCGCCGCTGCCTCACGGGTCCACGCCTGCCTCACGGGTCCAAGGCGTGCCAATGGATGGAGAGCATCGAGCATCCTGCCAGCATTGTCGCTCGCCATTCGTCGGCAATCCCGCGGCTGTTTGCCTCCTTCCGGATCTCGCCTCAGCCACTCCTTGGTCCGCGTCCAAGCTGTCTTGGCGCTGTCGACGTCTGGCATCGTGCTGCTCCTGTATCGGCGCTCGCCATGAAGTGGATGCTCACAATGTGAGCAGATGGATTCATTCAGGATGCTCAAGAGTCTCTTGGTGCATGCAGAAACGCAGACACTCGCGAGAAGAAGACTGGCGCCATGGCTGGCGCAAACTCAATCTCTTCCTGCAGAAACACGGGCAACTCCTGCCCTTGCTGCTGGTTGCCGTCGCCTTCTGCTCCTTCCATCAGAGTTTCGGTCGATGCGGCTGGCGCATAGACACACTCGCCATGATCCGTGTCCACAGGCATCATGAATGTATAGCGCAACTCTGCAAGCACACAGCAAGCATTGGTTAGCAGCTTCTTCGTCATCTCTCGCCATCCAGACACGATGCGACTTACTCTGGTGAGGTCCAGACTGCTGGCAATCAAACGCAACAACAGGCTCGTCGCGCATAGTGTCCTCTTCAGCACTCTCGACTGCATGCGTCGTCTGTCGAACCCCGTCGACACGGATGCCAGTAAGCAGCTCAAACATGCCCGCGATCTTCTCGAGTGTGGCAATGCGCGTCTGCGATGCTGCTAGCACGGCATCCTGCTCTGCCCGTTGCTGTTGCGCATCCTGGGCCGACTTGTCCATCTGCGCACGCAGGTCGTCGACTATGCCACAACGTGTAAGCAGCCACATTTAGGTGAGTATGAAGCCAACGTGAAGCAAACAACGGCGCACTCACTGGTTGCCTGCATGCCAGTCATGACGCTGTCACTTTGTGCGCTCTTGTCGCGCCAAATCTGAATCTCTGCATCGTGAACGGTCTTCTCAACCGTCTCAATCACTGGCTCAGGCTCTGGCACAGGTTCTGGATCCGTCTGCATAGTCGCTTCAGACGTCTCAGGTGGGACGATCTTGGCCCCAACGTCCACCCCCATGCGTGCATCTCTCTCCTTGGTCAGTGCTGCGACGCGCTCTTCCAGCCGGCTGTTATCGCTCTTGAGCAGTTCAATCTGGTCTTCATCGGCTGCAGGCAGTGTCAGCACAATGTCTACATCGGACGGACAACAGATTTCGAACTCACCCTTGTATCGAGCCTCGGCAGCTTGCTGATACGCAACAAACGTCTCTTGTGCCTTGACAATGCCAACGCTCTTAAGCTCGTCGTACTGTCTGCGAGCCATGCCAAGCTGCTCCTGGATCTGTGGTGAACACGTCAGTTGCCAGTCCGGTAGAGCCAATGCAGACATGCCACCTGACCAGCAAGGCGTACTTTTTGGACATCCTCTGCAGTTGGACCAGACGGCTCATGCGTCATGGTGGCTTTAGAGACCACAGGAATCTTGACCGACGATTGCACGCCGACGTGTCTGAGCTGCGTCTTGACTGGGGCTGTTGTCGGTCGAGTCTGTTGCTGGTGTAGATGCGCCACTTTCTGGCGATCACCCTTGCTTTGCGTGTGAGCCACAGGCAGCTCTTGGAGAGCGCGCTGATCAACAGCAGCAGCAGCAGCAGCAGCAGCAACAGCAGTCTGCTGTTCCTTGCATGTTTCCTTGGGCTGGTCCTTGGGCTGAGAAGCAGCCTTGCCCGATCCTTTACGCACTTCAGGCTGCGTGGATGGTGAGTGTCTCTGCTGCGTTGGCGCGTCTGTACTGCCGTCGGAAATGTCCATATCAGACGACTTGCGTCTGCTGGCAGATCCAGCCGAGTCGCGCGATGGACGATCCGCAGCCAGATCCGCAGCGGTCTCGTCTGTTGCTGTGGCAGGGAGCTCGTCGTTGGGAGCATGGGCAGCAGCAGCAAGCTTCTTTGTGCGTTTCTGCTTGCGCCTGCGTTGCATCTTGGCTCCAATAAGCTCATCGTCGGACTCGCTCCAGACACCAGCGGCAGACACTGCTGCAAGAGCCTTCGGAGTCTTGGTCTGCTGTCTCGGTTTCTGCTGCTGCTGCTGTTTTGCAGGCTTGGCACCCACAACCCGAACGCCAGGGTCGCTGCCACCATCGCTGAGGTCGTCGCCGTCATCGTCCGAGTCGCCGACCTTCCAGAACTTGCGGGGCTTCTCTCGCTTGCGCTTGCCGCCCTTGTTCTCCTTGTTCGTGGTGTCGGCAGAGGCAGCAGACGGGTCGCTCACGTCGCCACCGCTGCCGCCAGCGGACAGACGAGAACGGCCGTGAAGAGCGTGGCCTGCTGAGCGGTGAGACGCAGCGTGCGGCGACACCACAAACGTGCCGCTCAGCCGAGTCGTCTTGCCGAGCATCTGCAACGTATGCACACAGCACCAGCCACATGTGCAAGTCAGTCTGTGCTGGTCTGAGCTGTGCTGGTCTGAGCTGAGCTGGCAAGGAGGGCTCTGGGGCTGGCCAGCAGGCAGCAGCTCAGTCCATGTCGACACGTACAGGCCGAGAGCCGCCATGCAGAGGGCTCGGCGACAGCTTGAAGGGCGACGCCGAGACGGCCGAGACGGCCGAGACGGCCGACTGGGGCAGGTGTCTGCTGTATGCGCTGCCCGACTGTTTGGCAGGCGTTGACGCACTGCCCGCACCGCCCGCCCCGCGGTCGCCGTCGCTGACTGGCACCGAGGCACCAGCGGTTGCAACACGTCTGGTCATGATCTGCGTGGTTGGCGGGCAAGCGCCAGCGTGTCCGAACGGCCTTCATTGGCAGCTGGACACCTGGCAGACAAGGTACAAGTACAGCACGTCCATGCCACAGACATAGAGAGGGGGAAGACAGGCGGACGGGCGGACAGGCGGGCAGACCGCCGAGCGGCCAGCTAGCTCGGCATGCGATCTAGAACGTGTCCATAGTGCCCAGGAATGCCCAGCCGGCACTTGTCGCAATCGCGTCTGAAGCCCATCAGGAACACCCGCTTGGCACCGACAGCCGGCATCGCTGACTCTCTCGACAGCGATCCCGCATCCAGCGCATGGCCGCCTTGCCCGTCCTGCCCGCCTTGTCCGTCCTGTCCGGGCATCTGCTGGTGTGACGAGTCGCCCATGCTCATATCGTCAGACGCCGGCGCAAACGGCGCTGAAATGTCCAGCGAGCCGAGACTCATGACCGCTGTGATGTCGCCACCGCCTGACGGTGCGGGCTGTGGGCTCTGAGACGGCGCATCGGCGGCAGGCCAGCCGGTCCTGCCGTGCTCCAGATGCTGCCGAAGCTGCTGCTGCGCGGGGTATGATGCGATGGGGTATGACAGAGCAGGGTGCTGGCTGTGATCTGGCGGAGACGGGACTTGCGCTTGGGCGAACGGATTCTGTTGTTGCTGCTGCTGCTGGTATTGCTGGTATTGCTGGTGGTGGTGCATCGGAGCAGTGGATGCGGTCGTGGTCGTGGTGGGTAGATAGCCAGTGGCATCGTAGCCGGAAAACAGCGACGAAGCGTCCAGCATCATGCTGGACTGGTGCCGTTTCTGCCGAGGTTCAACGCTGCCGGTCAGCCGGCGACTCGAGCGCTGCTGGACGTGCGGCCGCGAGCGAGACTTACAGACGGCAAGGACGTCTCGCCGTCGACGGATGAGGCTGCGGACGAGACGGCCGACATGACATCGTCGAGCTGCATGAACCTGCGCTTGCGGCCGGGCGTGGACGTCCCTGACGATGTCGGCGACAGCAGCGATTCCATCAGATGTTCAAGTGTCGGTCAACCGAGATCGACGAGATGGGCTTCAAGAGATGGAGCAGAGGCTGGCAGAGCACGGAGGCGGCAGGAGCAGGTACAGTTTATTGGGATCGGGCGGCAGGACGGCGACCGCTGGCAGTGACGGTCGCGACCATGGACGACACCCACTCGGACCACGACTTGGCAACCTGCCAGAACCAGTCCACTGCAGGCTCACCGTTCCATCTGCGCAGATCCAGGATGCGCGCTGCCACAACCGCAGCAAACAGTCCCTTGCCAGTCGACGGCAGCGACCCGAACCCGCCCAGCGCGCACGTCGCAAGCGGCACCATGACGGGCTCCAGACGCAGGATGCCAAACAGCACGATCGATTGCCGCTCGTCGGCGGTCATGGCCCACAGCCAGCGCATGGCATGCTCGAGCACAGGGTACAGCGTGTACGGGAACAGGTGCAGGAAGACGCCGTCGTGGCGCGTGCGGCTGTTCTGGAAGACGGACAGCTCGACCGCGACAATGACGGCAGCCGTCACCAACTGCATTTGCAGGAACCGCGGGTTGATCGCGCGGCAGTAGTCAACGACCGATCTGAACACCGACGGCGACTTGGACGCCTGCTGTTGCTGATGCTGTTGTTGCTGCTGGGGCGTGAGAGGCGCCTTGATCGCACGGGGGAAAGTCTGCTCAAGCGGCGCCTGCCAGTAGGCCAGCCCGAGCATGCGCTCAATCACATCAAACGTCGACAGGCCAATCACAAGGAACGACGAGGCCGCTCGGTAGATCTGCGAGTACGGGGGCAGCACAAGCCGCGGATGGAACAGCACGGCCGCCGGCGAGACCATGCCAAGCGTGGAAGCGATATGAATCGACGCACCGGCAACGATCTGCAGGGTGGTCATGGGCGCCGAGTAGGCAACTCGGGTCGCCTGCGCACGCACATATGATTTGGCCGTGCTGATGTTCTCGGGCGTGGCAAGACCAGCAATGAACGACGAGGCTTGACTGGCATCGATGCTGCCGGCGTTGCCGCCCATGCCGCCGAAGCCGCCTGCACCACCCATGCCGCCCATGCCGCCGGCGCTGCTGGGTCCAGGCATACTGAACGGATTGCCGTAGGACGAGGCGCCGTCCAGAGGAGTAATCTCTGCACCGCCCCTGAGGCCGCTGCGCAGAGGGACAAGCGAGCGGCCAGCACGCACATCAGCAAACGAGGGTGCGCTCAGGTCGTCCACCACACTCGCAAGTCCCAGCCGGCCAGTGTGCTGCTTGAGCAGCGGCCAGCGCCGCACTTGGTTCTGTTGTTGCGTCATGTCCATCCACGCAAGCGATGAGTGGGCCAAAGTGAGCTGGCTGCTGCAAACGCTGATTGGCTGGATCTCGAGCCTGAGAGTACGCCGCTGATTGGTCTGCCTTGTGGCAGCCAGTTCAGCGTGCACATCTCGAGTATCAGTCGCCTGGACGTCCAGTCGGTCCTGTGCAGAGGATCGACGGCCAGACATTGCCAGACATTGCCAGATGCCGCCAGACGTTGACAGCGCCAAGACAGCTTGGACGCGGACCAAGGAGTGGCTGAGGCGAGATCCGGAAGGAGGCAAACAGCCGCGGGATTGCCGACGAATGGCGAGCGACAATGCTGGCAGGATGCTCGATGCTCTCCATCCATTGGCACGCCTTGGACCCGTGAGGCAGGCGTGGACCCGTGAGGCAGCGGCGAAACATTGAGACGCTCCGTCATGTGGGCGGGCAACAGGAGTCGACATGGCAGGCTTGTGCCGGCGTTTCATGCCGCGTTCATGCCGCGTTCGTGCTGTGCTCGTGCTGCAACGGCATCGCCACCCGTGACGGACACAGATGGGGCCGATGGCCGCGACCTGTGCCCGTTGGTGATGACGAGATGCGAGCAGGCGGGGGCTGCAGCCACAGCCGGCCGACAGGTGCGGCGTGCTGCTGCCTGCAGTCGTGCACTACTGGCTGGCTGGCTGACTGGCTGGCTGGCTGCGTGCACGGCAACACGACAGCACGGCAGCACGGCAACCCAGTCACTGTCACTGACGACGACGACGACGACGACGACGACGACGACGACGATAAGCGCCAACAGCCACCAGCAAGGGTTGGCTGGATCCGCTGCGATCAAGCAGGAGGAGAGGCAGACGCTCGGCAAAAGCCCGACACGGACCGATCATGTGGCTTGCGCGTGCCGACAATGCAAACAGTTGAGGCTCAGGCGTTGTTCGACCCGCCCACGAGCCCGCGACAAGGGCCTGCAAATCGCCGCGGCTGGCGAGTATAAAGAGAGGCCAGCAGATCGGCCCGTTCCATTGCTCCCCATCGCATCGCTCCATCCAGCACAGCCCTCGCTCCCTTGCCCCATCGCTTGCCCCTCTCGCGCTCGCTCGCCGTCCAAGACCAAAACATGCGCACCTTCTCCGTCGCCGCCCTCATTGCCCTGCTCCTCGCCTCGGCCTCGGCCCTCCCGACCGGCCCAGCCACCGAAATCCAAGGCCGTTCCTCTGGCCTCGCCCACAAGCGCCAAGTCGAGAAGCGCCAGGCAGGCGGCCAGCAAAAGACCAGGCCCATCCCTCCCCTCTTCGACTCGCACGAGACCCAAAGTGCACCGTCCGTCTCAGCCAGTCTCAGCAAGCGCCAGACCCAGAAGGAAAAGAACAAGCCCATCCCGCCTCTCTTTGACCAGATCGAGCAGCCGGCGCAGGATCTCCGCGGCTCGACGGAGCCCCTTCCGGTTGTTGTCCACCAGTACGACAAGCGCCAAGAGACGAAGGAGAAGACCACTCTGATCCCTCCCCTCCGCGACTCGGAGACCCAAGGTGCAAGCGGTCCCATCCCTCCTCTCCGCGACTCGGAAACTCAAGGTGCACCATCGGTCGCGAGTGGCCTCACCAAGCGCCAGACCCAGAAGGAGAAGAACAAGCCCATCCCTCCCCTCTTTGACCAGATCGAGCAGCCGGCGCAGGATCTCCGCGGCTCGACGGAGCCCCTTCCGGTTGTTGTCCACCAGTACGACAAGCGCCAAGAGACAAAGGAGAAGACCACTCTGATCCCTCCCCTCCGCGACTCGGAGACCCAAGGTGCACCATCGGTCGCGAGTGGCCTCAGCAAGCGCCAGGAGACGAAGGAGAAGACCACTCTTATCCCTCCCCTCCGCGACTCGGAGACCCAAGGTGCAAGCGGTCCCATCCCTCCCCTCTTCGGCTAGGAGATCCTGCAGAGTGTTCCATCTGTGCACCACTAGATGCACATCAGCGCCGTGGTGCACTGCCCTCCACACCTCCATCTACACCGACACCCGCATCTTGTTCATTACTCTCATGCATACTTGACCTCAATGAAACCGTCCTTTGCCACTGAGCCGTTATCGTCGTCTTGTGTGCCGGCCAGTCGCTGCCCCTCCGTTGAAACTGGGATCTTGACGCTCCGACCGTCAACTGGCAGATGCCGAAAAACGGCGACAGCAATGCAGCGGCACCAAAGGGCTGGCCGCCAGAGCTGCGGTATCTGACCAGACTGGAGTGGGCCAAGGACGTGCCCGCAGAACTTGTGCGCTTCTACACCACCAAGCCTGCACTCGCACAGTCCATGTCCGGCGACAGCAGCAGCAGCAGCATGAGAGACCAGATTCCCGTCGTGACGCTTCCACAAAACCGCCGTCCGCTCGTGCGCATCGTCAAGGTGACGGACCCTTCGCACCCAGCCGTCGGCCAACGCAGCCTCCACGCCCTCGCCACCATCGGGCCAGGCACGCACATCCTTACATACATTGGCATCGTGCGGCCCGAGGCCAGCGCATCCACCACGTCCGACTACATCATCAACCTTGGGCACGGGCTGTCGATCGACGCCGAGATCGCGGGCAACGAGGCACGGTTCTTCAACGACTATAGAGGCATCGGCGTGCGGCCCAATGCCCGCTTCGAGGTGTTCCGCGATGCAGCCAGCGGGGTGGTGGGCATGGGCGTGGTGTCGACATGCAAGATTGCCAAGGGCCAGGAGGTGCTTGTGAGCTACGGCAAGGGCTTCTGGAAGGGCCGCAGCACGGATGGATGCGGCGACGACGAGGGTGACGACAAGGGTGACGACGAGGGGAACGATCCGGAAGGGAGCCAAGGGAATAAAGACGCTGCATAGATCTGTGTGTGCAGTTGTCGTCGTGCAGTCGTTCGGCCGTCGCGCAGTCTTGTGGCTGTCGTGCCTGCTTGCGTGTTGCGGCTGCCGAGTGGCACCTGTCGATGCGCTGGCCGCTGTGCACAGACGCCGACCAGACGCCGTCCAGACGCCCAACGCGCACTTGCCGCCACCGCACGATCCTCCGACGACTCGCTTGAACCAGCCTTGCCCACACTGCCCACACTGCCCACACTGCCCGCCATGCCAGACATACCCGCCATGCCAGATACCGCAGCCACGGCAGGCGCCTCAGAGCCCGCTGTGAGCAACAGTAACGGCGGCAGCAACGGCAACAGCAACAGCAACGGCAACAGCGGCAGCCACCGCCCGCGGCATCACAAGAGTAAGCAACCGCTGGCCGCTTCCAACGGCGCCAGCACCCCAGCCCCATGCCCACGCCCAGGCACAGGCCCAGCCCCAGGCCCACCGCGCCGCCAGCCTCGCACCGCGGGACCAGCTGCTCCTCGAGCTTGTCGTCCTGGCTGCGGCCACCGTGTTCTGGGCACAGAACCACACGCTGCGCATGGCGACCGCCTCGGACCGCGTCCGCTCGCTGTACAGGCAGCTGCTCCAGGACAACGAGCTCGTCGCCCGCCAGACCCTGACCTTCCACGCAAAGCAAAAGTGGATCGACGAGCTCCTCCCGCCCTCCTCCGCTCCCGGCGGGCTCGCCTCCATCCTGGGCGACTCGGTGTTCCCTGTGTTTGTCGAGTCGGAGGGCCTGCTGTACCTCAAGACAATCCGTGGTGGGCCTGACGGCAGGGATCTGCTGCTTGCTCTGTCGCACAGCGCTGGCCGTGCACATGCCCGCTCGCTCTCGCAGGGCGGCGATGCTGCTGCTGCCTCTGCTGCCGCCTCAAACTGGCCCTTTGTCGCCCATCTGCGTCCGTTCTTGCTGGACATGACCAAGCAGTTTGAGCCCGAGCGGCCAGTGTCGGCCCAGCGCATGGCAGATCTGCCTGCCTATGGATCGGCTGCTGCCACGTCTGCTCAGCCCGCTGCTTCTGCTTCTGCTCCCACGGCCGACTCGGTGTCCAAGGCACCTGCCCGGGAGACCAGGATCGCCAAGATCAAAACAGACAAGCCTGCAGCACCAAGCGGGTCTGACCCCGCTGCTTTGCCTCCTAAAGCGCCTGCCGCTGTAAAGACTCTGTCGGCCGAGTCCAAGGCAAAGGCCATTGAGCTGCACCGCGTGCCCATCGTCATGTGCGCACTCTGCCTGTTTGGCACCGAAGAGCGCATGGCGCCAGGCTCGGATCTCGGTCTCGTCGTGCGCGAGTTCCACCACGAGCTCTCACGCTGGCTGGACCGTCACGGCGGTCCTCGGTTTGGGGCGTTTCCCAAATCCCGCCTGTTTGCCTTCTTCTCGGAGCTTGGGTCGCCCAAGCTGCTTATCCGCGGCGAGGTGTGGACGCTCTCTGAAACGCGTGTGCCCAACGCCAATGATCGCGACGTGTTCCTGGACAAGATGGACTCGCCGACGGACGCTGACCGCGAGGCTGCGATCACCATCGCCGATGTCTGGGCTGATTTCGCGGAAGACTACTTCACCATCAAGGATGACGACGAGGCCGGTACTAGCGACAGCGACATGGACTCGGACGGCTCTGGCGATGACGATCTGGAAATACGAAATGGACCAGCTGGCTCCCACGGCAGGCAGCCGCAAGAGCCGAGACCGCGCTGCGTCGACGGCCACTGCGGACGCGACAAAGACTGCGCCATGGGTCGATGTGCGCGAGCTCGAGTATGTGGTTGACCTCCAGATCTTTTATGCCGACGTGACGCGCATCGGTGGCCATCCCGACCGCACCCAGTTTCTCGCCAAAGTGCAGGCGATCCTCGACAAGAACTACAAGGACGTCTGCGTCTACCTGTTCGGCTCGTCCGTCAACAACCTGGGCACCAACTCCTCGGACGTGGATATGACCATCGAAGTCGTCCGCGGCGACCTCTCCTCGCACCCTGTTCGCAACATGCACCATCTCGCCAACTCTCTCCGTCGCGCGGGCATGGTCGATGTTGTCGCCATCTCCAACGCGCGCGTGCCCATCTGCAAGTTTGTCGATAGGCAGTTTGGCGTGACGGCCGACATCAACGTCGGCCACTACCTGGGCGTGTTCAACTCGGCTCTGCTCAAGACGTATACCATGCTTGATCCGCGCATCAAGCCATTCATCATGCTCATCAAGATGTGGGCCAAGTCGCGCGACATTAACAATCCGTCCAGCGGTGGTGAGTCTCTCGCATTGATGTACAGCCTGCTGGGCCGATCCTGTTGCTGACAACCATTCTGGGCCGATGGATGGATGGATGGATGGATGGAGTACAGGCACTCTCAGCTCGTACGCGTACACCCTCATGGCGATTGCCTTTTTACAGCGTGTGGGCATCCTGCCTTCGTTGCAGGCGATTGGAGCAGCCTCTGGCCCACCCAACATCATCTCAGTGCCCGTCCCCACGCGCCGCCTGGGCAAACGCAAAGCGATCCCCATGCGCCAGATCGACGTCACCTACGAGCGCGACTTTAACCATCCGATTCTCAAGCGCGTGGCTGGCACAGGTATTGCCATTGGCGAGAACATCAACAACGTCTGGCGCTCGCGCAAAGGCGTTGCTGCGCTCTTTTTTTGAGTTTATGCGGTTCTTTGGCTACGAGTTTTCGTACGAGGAGGGTCTGCGCGTGTCGGTGCGCGATGGCGGCATTGTGTCTGTGGACAGCAACGGCCATGTGACCATGCTCCCGGGTGGTTTGGGTATCGATGGCAACGTGTTGTCTGCTACGACCGCCTTGCCCACTCACGAGGCTGGATATGTTGCGAACCCGGCGTCGGACGGCCTTGTGCTCGCGAATGTCGATATGGGCTCCGCGGAGCCTGCCACGGCTCCCAAAGACAAAAGCAAGACGGCAGCGACGTCAGCGCCTGTGGCTGGAAAGGCCAAAGGCAAATCGAAGCGGACGCTGTTTGTCGAGGACCCGTTCGAGATGACCACAACACGGCGCGCACGCTCACGCGCATCCGTCTTCATTGCTGAGTGCCGGCGTGCCGTCGAGCTCATCATCTCGGGCCGTACGCACGCGGTGCGCGACCTCTTTGCCCCGTGCACGCAGCAGCAGCAGCCCCGCGAGTCGTCCAAGAAGCAGATGCAGCGCCGGCACAAGATGCAGGTTGTGCGCACGTTTATGACGCGCGCCAAGATGAGGCTCGCGTACCTTGTCGAACATGGCGGGTGGGCACCCGCAGCGAGGGCGGCAGTCCGGTGCCTGGCGATCAGACAGAGGAGCCGGTGGACGGCCAGGGCGGGGCTCGTGGCGAGACGGGCGAGTCGCGTGGCAAGGGCCGCAAGGGCCGGAAGCGATCGGATGTGCACGACAACGGGCTGGTGTCTGCGCCAGTCGTGTTGCAGTTTGAGGACCTTGCCATCATTTGATCCCCTCTCTCTCTCTCTTCTTGGTAGCGACGAGTGAACAACCGTGTTTCTGGAGCTGTCTGTTGTGTTTTGGTGGCGGCATGCACAATAACAATTCATTCTACAGTGTGTGCGGAGATGCGTCTATGCGTGGGGCGGGGCGGCGTAGCCGGGTCGTGCCGGCCGCGCTCTATCGGTCGTCTTGGCGTCAGTGCCGTGGTGCACGCGGTCGTCATGCCATCGTGGCAATGCTGACCGTGATGGCTCGGTTGTCATGAGTCTCGCATTGGCTGCGTGGCTGAGTGGGGGGATGCTGGTGCAGCTGTGTCGAGACGGTCGGTGCCGATTGGGGCGACTGCGGCGACTGCGGCGACAGTGGGGATGAGGGCGAGCCACCGCGCGGGTTTGCGCGCAAGAGTCGCCTCGGAAGTGTCAGCGGCTGGCGTGCCGCATGCGCACTGTCAGCATTGGCTGCAGCCGAACCGGCGATTGGTTCTGGTGCGCATGCAAGGAGTGTGGCGAGCGAGGACTAATCTCTATGCGTTGTGGCAGAGTGTGTGGTGGGATCTGGTTACATCGAGGCAGTTGGAGACCATGTGGTCGTGGTGCTGCGTGTGCAGACGTTACCAATGCTGTTGATGCGGCTGCTGGCTTGCTCTGGATCATGGACATGAGCGACTGATTTGTACGGGTCGAGTAGCAGTCGATGTTGGAGGCAGCTTCGCTTGGACGGATGGAAGAAAAGCTGGCGCTGCTGCTACTGCTGCTACTGCTGGTCAACTGGCCGTTGTTTTCATCATCGTCTTTGCTTGATCCAAGCAGGTCTTGCAGGAGATCATACGGCGTTGCTGGTCTTGCCAATGACTCGACCAGTGTCTTTTGCGGCTTGAGCTGCGTGTCCTGCCGGGAAGATGTGGGTATAGACTGTGACTGGGCGGAAGGGGACTGCAATGGTGGCGGAGGCTGTGCAGGCTGGGCAGGCTGTGCGGCGCGTCCAAGGCTGCGGTCTGACCTGCGAGGGATGACAACAGACCGTGGCGCGTGTGGCGCGTGTGGCGCAGAGGCAGCAGGCGTCTGCCTACGCTGCTCCTCTTGCAGAAATGCTGACCATGCAACCGTCTTTGGAGGGCCAGCTGCTGTTGCCGTATTGGGATTGGCGTCCTTGGGGTTGGCATGGCCGAAAAAGTCTTCGCGCGCGATGGCAGCCGGCCGCGCGCCAGGCAGGCGGGACCTGACAGCTGCGTCTTCGTCATCATCGCTGCTGCCGTGGTTCCGGTTGCTGCCATTGTCCAAATCGCGCGAGCTTCGAAAGACGACGGTCGCCGTCTGAGACAGAGGCGAGCTGGTGGAATCCAGGCCCAGATCAAGCCCAATGTTTCGACGCGGTGGCCGTGTGTCGGGACCGTTCATCCAGCGCCTGCTCTTGTCGTCGTCGATACGACGCCACACTTGGCCAAACGCCACAGCCATGAAGCCGACAAGCGACAATGCAATCGCGATGCTGACACCAAGGAGGGCTGCTGCGTATCCGCACGGCATACCGACAGTCTGCTGGCACCAATCGCGGGTTGGGTTGGTGTTGCCGCGGTCCGTGTCGCGATCGCCAGGGCCAGGTCCATTCGGCCCCTTGCCGCCCTGAGCAGCATCGGGGGAAACTGTGGCAGTGGCACTGCTGCCAGACTGTGTTGAA
>JAHLKH010000287.1:0-23980 GCA_025526915.1 Entophlyctis helioformis | reverse complement strand
TGCTGCTGCAAGTGCGTCGCAGCTGCTGGCCAAGGCGGCTCAGGCGGATGCGATCGTGCCTGTGGTGGACGATGCCCGCCAGATGGTGCTCGGCATCCTTGACGAGATGCTCGACACAACAGCCGAAGTGTGCAAGCCCAGCCACATGCCCGCCTCGTCGTCGGCCGACACTCTGGTGCACCTTCCACCAGACAGCAAGAGTCCGCGTGTGCACCACCACGCCATTCGCATCTCGGCCATCAACGCCGACTCCAACTTTGTGCCCGACGCCCTCTTGTTGCGGCTGGCCGAGACGTTCGCAGCCTCGCTCGTCCAAGTGCGACTCAACGGCTTCTCGGCCGCCTCGCTCACCGGCCTCGCCGTCCGTGCCCACAGCCTGTCGACGCTCGAGCTCTCCTCTGAGCGCGACGAATTCAAGATCTCTCTGCTCAACTCGTCCGCGTCGTTCAACGCCTTGAAGCACCTCACCATCACGTCGACCTCGGACCGCCCGAGGTACTCGCTGCTGACCGTCGACGCGCTCGCCACACCGGCCCTCACGCGGCTGGACCTGTTTTTCGTGCACATCACCGACACGACGCTTCAGCGGCTCCTTCTGCGCAACCGGCCGACCCTCACGCACCTGTCGGTCGGCTACGTCACGGGCCTCTCCGACGGCGCTCTGGGCATGGTGCCCTTTCTCTGCCCGTCCCTCACCGCCCTCGACCTCACCTACACCAACATCTCCGACGCCGCGCTCGAGGCTATCAGTCGCCAGACCCGCGCCATCCAGCGCCTCGTCCTCGTCGGAAACCACAAGGTCTCGGACGCCGGTCTCGCTGTCATTGCCGACGCGTGGGGCGACTCTCTTGTCCACCTTGATCTCGGCATGATGCGCGCCACCGCCGTCACGGACACGGGCCTGTCCGCCCTCTTTGCACGCTGCACCGCCCTGCGCGACGTGCGTCTGCGACAGCTGGATGCCCTGACCCTGACCCTGACACCCGCCGCGAGTGCCGTGTGTCCTGTCTTTGCCACGCCGTCCGCCCATCTCATCGAGCGGCTGGATATCCGCGGATGCGCAGGGGTCGCCCTCGACACGGTGGCCAAGATCGTCACGGACACGCGCATGCGGGCATTGAGGAGCGTGAACGTCGCGGGCGAGTACGGCGACACTGCTGACCTGTGTGCCATGGTCGCCTCGCTCCGTCGGCCCGGCCCGAGCATCCATCTCGCCATCAACGACGCGCATCTCGTCGTCGGCGCTCTCGAATAAACTGTCGTGGCGATTTCTTTTTGTATTTTTTTTTTTTTGTGCGGTTGCCGACATTCACACCAACAGAGCCCACGATGCCCAAGTCAAAGAGAGCCAAGATTGGTGAGGCGGCTGTGCGGGACCGGGTGGCCTCTGTGCATGCATGGGTGCATGGCGGTGGGCCGCTGCTCGATGGGCTGCTGACCATTGTGTCTTGGATTGTCCAGTCAACCTCACCAAGACCGACAAGAAGGGTCGTGAAGTCAAGGACAAGCTGTTTGAGGAGGTGTGTGTGGTGTATGCGCTGACTGCAGTGGCCGGTGCCCGAGTGGGCTTGCAGCAGCAGCACTACCAGTATGGGCAGCAGTATGCGTAGCAGTCGGCTGTAGCTGCTGGCATGCCGTGCCCGTCGGTGCACCGTTGCTTGCCCATCCATCACCGCCGAAACATTTCCCATGCTGACTTGTGGTGTGGTGTGTGTGGTGTGTGTGCATTCGATGCGACGACGACGACCACGACGACCACTCGCAAAAGATCCGCGAGTGCGCTGACAAGTACGCATACATCTATGTGTTCGAGGTGCTCAACATGAGAAACACGTTCATGAAGGAGGTGCGCGCCGACTGGACCACCAGCAGGTACGTTGCTCTCGTTGTCCGGCCAGCCCCACGTGCGATCGCTGGCGGGCTGACGAGTGGCTGGCACAGATTCTTCCTTGGCCGCAACAAGGTCATGGCCAAGGCGCTTGGCACGACCGAGGAGGAGGAGTACAAGAACAACCTCCACTATTTGGCGTCTGTGAGTGGCTGCTGCGACCGAGATTGACGCAGGTTTGCGGGTCGGGCACGATGGACTTACTCTGCCTGCGCGACAGAAACTCACTGGCAATGTCGGTCTCATGTTCACCGACTCTGCACCCGAGGAAGTCAGAAAGTGCGTTTTGCGCAGTGTCCTGTGGTTGCTGAGCGGGCAGGCCATTGACGGGGCGATGGCTGACTGGCGCTCTCTGACCGGTCCTGTCGCTGCAGGTACTTTGCAAACAAGAAGGAGCTCGACTTTGCAAGAGGTGGCGCGATTGCCACGCAAGAAGTGGTCATTCCGGCTGGCCAGCTGATGCGCGGCGACACGATCGTGCCGCACAACATGGAGCCGCAGCTGCGCAAGCTCGGCATGCCCACGACGCTTGTCAACGGCGCCGTCATGCTCAAGAACGACTACACGGTCTGCAAGGAGGGCGACACGCTCACGCCGGAGCAGGCGCACATTCTTGTGAGTAGCGTGTGCTGTGTGTGCTGTGTGTGCTGTGTGGGACGCGGTGCCCATGCTGACGAGGCTGCGATGCGACAGAAACACTTTGACCACCATTTGGCCGAGTTCCACCTGACTGTCGCACATTATTACCATGACGGCAAGGTCGTTGAGATGGACGCCATGGATGCCTAGACGACGAATGAAGCCAATCCACCGATCTTGGTCCATCCATCCATCCCTGTGTCCCTGTGTGCGTCCGCCCTTCGATCCATCCATCCGCCCGTCCATCCATGCCGTGTTGACGGCATCCACCCTTGTCGTCCTGGCATCCGCCGCCGTGACAGCCATATCTCCGCCGGCCTGTGACACGACTCCTTGCCGGCCATCTCAACAACCGCAACCGCAACCTCAACCAACCCACACACACACACACACACATCTGCAATGGCATCATCTACCGGCAAGACGGCGCAAGTGCAGCAGCAGGTCGACGAGGTCGTCGGCATCATGCAGGGTACGTCTGGCTCTTGCTCCCCCTGCATCGCCTGTCCCTTCCCTGCCCCTTCCACCCCTTGCCGGGCTTGCCGAGCTTGCCGCCGCCACTTGGCCAGATTGCCGCTTGCTCGCTTGCTCGTTCGCTGCCTTGGCTGCCTGGCCGTGGCAATCAATGCCGCTTGGCTGGCCCTGGTCTCCTGCCCTTGTGTGAATCGTCCTCGATGGCTGACGGTCGCTTCCCTCCCTCATCGCACATGTCTGCGGCATCTGCATCTGCATCTGCATATGTGTCTATGCTGCTCTTGTGCCTGCTCTTGTGCCTGCTCCTGCATCTGCGGCACGTCAACCGCAACGCCTTCTGGCATCCACGCCGCCTTGTTTGCTTTTCCCTCGTGGCTCTGCTCTGCGCGGCTCTTCCCTGCTCGGCTCTGCTCGGCTGTGTTGGCTGGCTGGCTCAACCAACCCGCCGACCACTCGGCCGACTGACCCACCAATCGAACGGCGGCTGTGCTGTTTCTTGCCCGTGGGTGCGGGTCCCTCAATGCGCCACGTGGCATCCCATGCCATGTCCCGTCACTCGACACTCGACACTCGACACTCGACTCGCTGTGATGCGGTGCGGACACAGACAACATCCACAAGGTCATGCAGCGCGGCGAGCAGCTCGAGACGCTGCAGAACAAGACTGGTGCGTGAATGCGTGATCCAGCGTGGCATCGATGGATGGATGGATGGGTGGATGAGTGGATGGGTGTGTGGATGGATACACTGACGCATGGACTGTCTTGTGCGTGCCACTGGCCATCGTCTCGGCCTGCCCGTGACTAGAGGACCTCCAGAACTCGTCGCTGCAGTTCAAACGCGGCGCCAACAAGGTGCGGAGAGAGATGTGGTGGAAGGACCTCAAGATGAAGCTCATCATCGGCGGCGTCGTGGGCATCATCCTGATCATCATCATCGGTGCGTCTCGTCGAATGCTTGTGTGCCATGTGTGGCTTGCCGTGCTCACCTTTCCACCTTTCCACCACCACCCATCGTGCGCGTCTCCAACAGTCGCGGTGGTCAAGGGCTCTGGAAAGTAAATTGTCTGTATCGCTCCCGGCCGTCTGCGCCTTCCGCTCTGTCACTCTCGCTCGCTCGCTCGCTCGCTCGCCCTTGCTCTCGCTCCCTTACTATTGCTGGACAGTTCTTCATTCATTCGCCCCTCGTGCTTCTCTCAAAATAATTGGTCAGCGTACCATACCATTCACCATTACCAGTTTGAGTCTGCAGCCGGCATGGGCGGCGAGTGGATCCACAGCGATTCGCCCTGCCTTAAGTCGATACTGCTGGCCTCCTTCAAGTGCGGTCATTGCATGGGATCTGCTCATGCTCTCGCCACAGTGGTACATTTATGTATGTGCGATCGTGTCAGTTGGATGGATGGACGGATGTATGGGCAGTGCGGCCTGCATCAGGAGCGCATGGGCATATCCCAGTCGACCGCAGATGTCCAGCTGGCAAGTCCTCAAACAGCGCGCAGGCCAAAATTCTGCCCCTCTGACCGACTTGATGATTGCGACGAGATCAGTTGCCGCCGCAAGAGCAGTAGCAGGCGCTGCGAGCACCACGCCCGCCATGGCCCGTGTGCCGCTGTCGCTGTCGCCGTCAATCGCACTCGGCTTGACCGCCACGGCCCGCATGCGCCTCCTCCACTCGTCGCCGCTCGCTGCCGCCGCCGCCTCTGCACCACAGCCCCGCCAGCCCAGCGACGCCAAGACGCAGGCCGACTCGTGGCCGGCAAGCGAGCCCGTTGCCCAGGCCTTGCACAACGCCAAGCAGTCGACGTTTGCCGGTCCCAAGCCGCTTGCGACCGTCGCCCAGTCCTTCCTCAACCGTCTGCTTGTCGAGCCCAGCATGCACTTTGTGCGTTTGTCTGTCTTGCTTTCTCTCGGCACTCGCTTGCGACCGACCAACTGACCGACCGACGTTGAACGGCGACAGATTTCTGGCCTTGGCATGCTGTACAGCGGAAGTGCCCACACCCTCCACATGTGGATGAATGTCCAGGAAAAAGGCCTGGTCAAGGAGCGCCACGAGATCCGCCACGTTCTCCGGTACGTCGCCGTCTGTGCCTTGCATGCGTGTCGTTTGGCCTCGATCCGCCACGCTGGCAGACTTACACACTTCTCGTGCACCTCTGCATGCCAGCAACAAGCTGGATCTTCAGATGATCTTGCCCGGTGCTGCGTACATGTGTCTGCCGTTCCAAAAGGCCACTCTGCCGCTCGTGTTCAGCTATGTGCCTGCGCTCTTGCCCACGGTGTTTTACACGGACACGCTTCTTGTAAGGCTGGCTGTGTGGCGGATCCGTGTTGTGCCGGTTGGCCCTCCTTGTGTCCATGTCGTTGCTGACACGCCTTGCATGGTGGATGTGCAGTTTGCCAAGGTGGCCGCTGCCAAGAATCGCCATCCCAAGCTCGCTGCTGCTGCACGCCAAAAGGCGATCGAGTTCCTCAAGGCTATTCCCGCCGACACGCTTAGAGCGTCGCCTGTTGCCGGTGCCGATCGTCGCCGCGCTGCACTTGTCCAGATGGTGGGTTGGCTGCCCATTCCGAGTTGCAGACACGCGCTGTTGGCTGACCGGCATGGCTGCGACGACAGCTCGAGAACCCCGAGACCGTCAAGGAGGCCGATCTGGTCGAGACCTTTGCGTTCTGTGCAACCCACTTTAATGCCGCGAATGCACCACTGTCGCTGCTCGTCAACCTTGGCTACATGCTCCATCTCTCGCTGCCCATGGTTGCGCCTCGCGGACGTCTGCATCAGTGGGGCGACTGGATGATCAAGGACAACCAGCTCATTCGCCAGGACGCTGTCCGCTCTCTGTCCGAGTACGAGCTCTTTGAGGCGCTTCTTGAGCGAGGTGGGTGCAGTGCACATGCGTGTTGATCGACAAGGCCCGGTCACCGCCCCTCGCGCCAACGAGAGCCAGACTGACTCTGTGATGCGCGCAGGATACCTGCCGTCTGAAGACATGACCGTGCCCCAGCTGCAGACGGCCCTGACGAACCACCTCAACTTCTCGCACCGTGTTGTGGATGCGGCGATCCGCAACCGCATGCGCATCAACACGCTTGCACGCCAGGCAAATCTCGCGCAGTCGCGTGGCATGCCCGGTGCGGCTGCCGCGACAACGCCGGCGGCGGCTGCTGCTTCCAAGGCGTCCGACGTTCTGCTGACGCCGCAGGACATTGGCGGCATTGCCATGGTGCTCGCCATGTCCCGTGTCATTCTCCAATAGTCGTTTGGTGCATGAATGCATGCCTGAATGAATGAATGGCCATCTGTTGGTCGAGTGGTCATCTCGCCTTGCTGAAGATGCACTGGCGAATTGGGAAGACGGTATTGGAAACAGCACGCCTGCGGTTTGCAGCAGGGATGTGTTCCATCGTTGATACTAGCGGACCCTGCGACCAAGGACGAGTGGCCGACTGCCGGTGCACTTGCCATCCACGACCTGCAGATCTGCTACGACTCGCGTCCCGACCACGCCGTCATCAAGAACCTGTCGCTCGACATCCGTCCTGGCGAAAAGGTCGGCATCGTCGGCCGCACCGGCTCGGGCAAGAGCACGCTCATGACGGCCCTGTTCCGCATCATGGAGGCATCCAAGGGATCCATCACCATCGACGGTCGCGACATTGCGACGCTCGGTCTCAAGACTCTGCGCTCTCGCCTGCAGATCATCCCGCAGGAGCCCGTGCTGTTCAAGGGAACCGTGCGGTCCAACCTCGACATGCTGCAGACGGGATACACCGACGACCAGCTGTGGGAGTCGCTGTCGCTCGTGGGTCTCAAGGACTACGTGGCTGCGCAGACGGACAAGCTGGACGCGGCGATCGAGGAGAACGGATCCAACCTGTCGATGGGCCAGCGCCAGCTGCTGTGTCTTGCCAAGGCCATTCTCGCGCGTCCCAAGGTGCTCATCATGGACGAGGCGACGGCGTCGGTGGATGCCGAGGCCGACAAGCGCATCCAAGAGTCGATCCGGTCGCAGTTTGCACACACGACGGTGCTGAGCATTGCACACCGACTCAACACGATTGCGGCGTTTGACCGCGTGCTTGTGCTTGACCAGGGCGAGATTGCCGAGTTTGATGCGCCGCATGTGCTGCTCGGCCGGGCTGGCTCTGTGTTTGGCGAGCTTGTGGATGCGACTGGTGCTGCCAACGCTGGCGTCATTCGCGAGATTGCGTCTGGCCACTACAACAACGCTTGAACCCCGTCAGCCACAGTGTACCAACAATAAACATCTGATCGCAGACGCATCGGTAATGCCTGCTTGTTGTGCACTTGCTGTGTATGGTGGTCTTACAGGCCTCTGAGTCGAACGAGTCGAGCGAGTGGAGCGCGTCGGGTTTGGCCTGACATCGACAAACACACACGCAGCCATGCCGACCGTCAACGTCGACGTTGAGATTCTGTGCGAGCAAGTCGGCCGCACGTTCAGTACGTCCCGCCTGCCCCAACCTCGCCGTGTTTGCCAGGCAGGCAGGCCGGCAGACAGTCAGCCGCAGAGGAGCAGCTCGCCCGCACCAGCAGCCCACAGCAGCCAGCCAGCAGCCCACAGCAGCCAACGGCAACGGCTGATCACTCGGGTCGTGACGCCGCTGGGCAGCAACGGCTGCTGGCGCTGCTTCCCGTGGCCCTGTTCACACATATGCCGCCTGCCCGGCACAGACGAGCCTCTGTGCACTGCCCAGCAGTGTCTGTCTGTCTGTCTGCCGGCCTGCCCCTCTGCCGACCAGTGGCCCCCATCCGGCCCTCCGGCTTGGACGCATGGCCAGCCACAACGCCTCAAGGCTTGCCGCTGTGCTCTTGGCAGCTGGCAAGCTGGCTGACCGACTGGCAACATGACAGGCTGCAACTAACACTCTTGCGATGGGCGTTGCCTTGGCCAGCCGACCAGGAGTTTGAGGATCTCTGCTTCGAGTTCGGCATCGAGCTCGAGGATGTGACGTCCGAGAGCGAGCTGGCGTCCAAGGAGGGCACCGCTGCCGCTGCTGCTGCCGCCGGCACTCTGTCGGATCGCAAGATCTACCGTATCGACATCCCCGCCAACCGCTACGACATGCTCTGTGTCGAGGGCATTGCCCGTGCCATCCGCACCTACCTTGAGATTGGCCCGCCGCCCTCGTACACTCTGACCAAGCCCGCCAAGATGCAGACGCTCAACGTCAAGCCCAACGTGAGTGGGCCTTGTGGATCCTGTGGATCCTGTGGTCGGCTCTGCGCATTGGCTGACAGACGTAACGGTGGCAACGGCATCGCACGCTCGCAACCAACGAACCATCTGGGCAGACGGCCGGCGTCCGTCCCCATGTTGTGGCAGCCATTCTGCGCAACATCACCTTTGACCAGCACTCGTACGATAGCTTCATTGAGCTGCAGGACAAGCTGCACAACAACATCTGCCGCAAGCGCACGCTGGTCGCCATTGGCACGCACGACCTCGACACGATCGAGGGTCCGTTCACATACGATGCCCAGGTTCCCAAGGACATCAAGTTTGTGCCGCTCAACCAGACCAAGGAGATGAACGGCGAGGAGCTCATGACCTTTTACGAGGTACGGGACCATGGCTGGATGGTGGTCGTGATGCAAGTGGAGATTGCCGTGCTGGCGATCCCATCAGCAGCGGAGCGTGTCCAGACTGACTTGGCATGTGCGGCGTCGATGGTGGTGGCTGCTGGGACAGACCGACCGCAAGCTCAGCAAGTTCCTCCACATCATCCGCGACAAGAAGCACTACCCGGTCGTGCTGGACGCCAAGAAGCGCGTGCTGTCGCTGCCGCCGATCATCAACGGCGACCACTCCAAGATCCGCCTGACGACCAAGAACGTGCTCATCGAGTGCACGGCCACGGACCTCACCAAGGCCAAGATTGTGCTCAACACGGTCGTGACCATGTTCTCGCACTACTGCGAGCAGCAGTTCACGGTCGAGCCGGTCGAGGTTGTGTACCCGGACGGCGCCAAGCACGTGTACCCAGAGATTGGCCTGCGCCGCGTCGAGGCCAAGGTGGACTACATCAACAAGTCGATTGGCATCGACTGCTCGCCGGCGGACCTTGTGCGGCTCATTTCCAAGATGTCGCTGTTTCCGTCGCTGTCGGCCGACCAGAGCACGGTGCTCGTGGACGTGCCGCCGACGCGGTCGGACATTCTGCATGCGTGCGACGTCATGGAGGATGCGGCGATTGCGTACAATATCAACAAGATTGTCGAGACGCGGCCCCAGGCGAGCACGATTGCCGTTCCGCTTCCGGTCAACAAGCTGACGGACATGCTGCGCAAGGAGGTGGCCTATGCCGGGTTCACCGAGGTCCTGGCCTTTACTCTGGTATGGCGGGCTTGTGCTGTTCGTGTCGGCGTGTGTTGTTTGTGTCGGCGTGTGTGGCTGACTGACCGACTGACGGATGGCGTGACATGGCATGGCATGGTGCAGTGCTCGCACGACGAAAACTTTGCACACCTCAACCGTGTTGATGACGGCTCTGCCGTTACGCTCGCCAACCCCAAGACGATCGAGTACCAGGTAAGGGGCACGGGGGACTCGGTCTGCTTGCTGTTTGGCGCTTCGGTCTGTGGCTGACACTGTGCCATGGATGCAGGTTGTGCGCACCAGTCTCATGCCGGGCATCCTCAAGACGGCGGCATCGAACAAGCACATGCCGCTGCCGCTCAAGCTCTTTGAGATCTCGGACATTGTGCTGCGCGACGAGACGCAGGAGCGCCGCTCGCGCAACCAGCGCAACCTGTGCGCCATGTACTCGAACAAGACATCTGGCTTTGAGCACATCCATGGCCTGCTTGACCGCATCATGCAGGTGCTCGCCGTCAAGCGCGTGCCTGTCGGATCGGCCGACGGCTACTACATTGTCGAGTCTGCCAGTACGTTGACCTTGATTTCTTCTTTGTTACCGCGACATGTGCTTGCATGCTGGCTGGTTGGCTGGCTGGCTGGCTGGCTTGCTTGCGGCGAGGATGAGCTGACACGCGAGGGCTGCCGTGTGGTGGACAGACGCGACGTTCTTCCCTGGCCGCCGCGCGGACGTGTACTATGGCGGCAAGCCGATCGGATCGTTTGGCATTGTGCACCCGCAGGTGCTCGGCAACTTTGAGATTGGCTTCCCGTGCAGCGCCCTCGAGATCAACATTGAGCCGTTCCTGTAGTCTGCCACTCTCCCCCGTGCTTGCACCATCGGCCTGATCCATCTCCTTTCCATCCCATGCCATCCCATGTGCCTGTCGTCCTGTCTGTCGTCCTGTCTGCGTCTGTCTGCTTCTGAATAACAGCCCTGATGCCGCACACTGCCTGCCCGTTGCCGCTGCTCTTGCATCCTTGCGACGCTGCCCGATCGCGTGCATCCGTGCACGGTTCCCGCCGCAACACGAAACCGGTGCCAGCCCGACCATGCTCATCTTTGTGCCGCCGTGGGTCGCCCATGCGACGGGCAAGCGCAGCAAGTCGCCCATCTATGCGCTCGACGTGCATCCGAGCGGCGACCGTCTCGCCACGGCCGGTCTCGGTGTGTATGGCCTGCCCCTGCTCCTGTTGCTGTTGCTGTTGCTGCCCCTACGCCAACTCACGCTCTCTGGCCATGTCGGTCGTCGTCGTCGGTCGGCTGTCGTCGTCGTCGTCGTGCCGACACTGACACTGACGCTGGCAACGGCGACAGTCAACATCAAGATATGGAACATGGCGCCGATCCGCGACCAGCAGAGCGAGCAGGACGCCAACGTGCCCAAGCTGCTGTCGACGCTGACCATGCACGACGGTATGTGGTCTGTCTGCTGGTCGCCGTGTGCTTGAACTGACACACGGACGTGACGGCGTGTCGGCGTGTTGGCGTGCAGGAGCGATCCTGTGTGTCAAGTGGTCGCCTGACGGCCAGTACCTGGCATCGGGCTCCGAAGACGCCAAAGTGATCATCTGGCGGCTGGACAGGTGCGTCTCGCTGGTCTCGTCGCCTGCTTGCTTGCTCAGGCTGACTGGCGGACGGACGGTTGGACGACTGACGGATGCACCGACAGCTCAAAGTATCGCAACACCGGGTTTGGCGAAACAACAACAGGCAGTGGCGGGAGCACACGGGGCGGCAGCGTCGAGTCGTACCGGTCGGTCAAGATCCTGCCTGGCCACGAGTCGGACGTGGCCGACGTGAGCTGGTCGCCCGACGGCCGCTTCATCGCGTCGTGCGGATTCGACCGCAGCATCTCGGTCTGGGAAACGACAACGGGCGCGTGGGGGCTTGTGCGGCGCATCGCGGTGCACGCCGGCTTCGTCAAGGGCCTGGCGTGGGATCCTGTGGGCAAGTACCTGGCATCGCAGGTGTGTTGTCCACGTGTTGCGTGTCCGAGTGGCTGCCGTGTGTTGAGAGTGGCACTCACCGAACCGCGTCCATGGCCACCATGGTCACCATGGCAATGACTAGTCGGACGACAGGTCGGTCAAGGTGTTCCGCGTGTCCGACTGGCACGTCGAGACGACCATCACGGCGCCGCTGTCGGCAGGAGCGTCCAGCTCGTTTTTCACGCGGCTGGCATGGAGCCCCGACGGCAGCGTGATTGTGGCGACCAACGGCGAGAGCGGCGCCGTGTGCGTTGCGCCGCTCATCCAGCGACAGGACTGGAAGTCGGAGGATTTCCTTGTTGGCCACAAGGCGGCCATTGAGGTTGCTGTGAGTGGTTGGTTGGTTGGTGGGCCGCAACGGGGGGCGATTCGCGGATGGCTGACGTGGAAAGCGACGCGATGGTTTCGACAGGCGTTTAGTCCGCGTGTGTTTGCGGATAGCAAAGGTGCGCCAGTCACGGTCGTTGCAACAGGGAGCCAGGACAACGGCATCGCCATCTGGATGGCATCCAATCCGCGGGCTGTTGCCAGCATCAGCCAGCTCGTCGAGCACTCGGTTCTGGGTCTGTCTTGGTACGCATGTGTGCGCATGCCAGAGTGCATCTCCCTTCATTTACTTGCGTGTCAAGGTGGCTGGCAATGACTCACGGATGCATGCATTGCTGGGGTTGCTGGCGTTGGCGCAAACGGTTGCAGGACGGCGGATGGGTATGGGCTGCTCGGGTGCTCGTACGACGGCACGGTCGTGTATATCCAGTTTACAGCCGAGGAGCTTGGACGCGCGCTGTCGGTTGACGAGATGGTTCGTTACAGCCGTGTGCTTGTTGGCCCGGGATTGGCGTCCAACGAGCTGACGTGGATACGTGTCTGTATGTGTAGAACCAAGCCATGTCGCGGTATGGCAAGATGCGCGGGCATGCGGGCGACGGCAGACACATTATCCCCGAGACGCCTATGCAGCTGGATCTGGAGGCACAGGCAGAGACGGCGCGTGCCGAGGAGACGGCGACCGGCCGTGTTGCAGAGCTCATGGCGGGTGGGCAGACTGGGTTTGGTGCACCGCCGCCTGCCGCGGCTCCGGCTCCGGTTCCGGCTCCTGTTACGGCTCCGGCCCCTGTCCCTGCTGCTGGCCAAGTCTTTGCTGCGCCGCCTCTGCCTGCGAATGGCTCAGTGGCTGCCGTGGTGGCAGAGACTGCGACGGCGGCAACAGCAGCAGCGACGCCTGCCCCTGCCCAGCGCGTGACGGTCACCAAGGATGGCAAGAAACGCATCCAACCCGTGTTTTTGCAGAGGTTTGTCTGTCTGTCTGTCTGTCTGTCTGTCTGTCTGTCTGTCTGTCTGTCTGTCTGTCTGTCTGTCTGTCTGTTCATTTCGCCCTGACCGGCAACCCTACGGAGACTGTTATTGACACTCGGCGGTGCATGCAGTCCGGATGCTCCTGTAGCCACATCAACGCCATCAGTATCGCGTGTAGGTCGCCCAGGCAACCATGCCGTTGCGTGTAGAATCACTTGCACTGTTGTGGCGGAGGCGTGCTGACATTCTGACGACAGACGAGCGGGCTGGGGATGGCTGCAGCCATGTCGACGCCAAGCATGGCGTTTGGCGGTGCGACGCCTATCCACCAGAGTGGGATGGTCACGCCGGCAGCGTATCACGACGGCAGCCAGACGCAGATGCTGCCGTTTGGCGGGATCGCGTCGGCGCCTTTGGGGTGGAGGAGTGGCGGGGCGGCGGCCCCTGCATCCACGGCTGTTGCCGCGTCACTGCCTGTGAGTCGGTTTGGCTTGTGTTGTGTTGTGTGTGTATGGGTATGGAGTGCTGACACGCTGCACAGGCCAAGTACGTGCTGCCGATTGTCAATACCTTTGATCTGATGCCGCAGCTCAGTATCCCCGAGCCGCGGCTGGTGGTTGTCGCGGAGCGGGCGGACCCTGTCACGGGCAGTCGCGTTGTGGTCGAGTGCCGCAACGAGCCGCAGTGTGAGTCGCATCGCCCCATGTTTGCAGATTTCGTGGCGGTCGCTCACCAGACTGCATGGACAGCGTGCAAGGTGGTGTACACGACCGATGGCGACGAGGGCTGGCGTGTCGGGCTGAGTGCACCGGCGCTGTTTGCGTGTCTGGGGTCTGGGTTCCTTGCCGTGTCGTGTGCGGATGCGTCGTTGCACCTGTTGCGGCATACCGGGCGACGGTGCGTGGCGTTTGTTTCTGGATATGTGTGGATGCATGGATAGAAGAAGGGATTTGAGGGAAGGGGAGAGTGCATGGCACTGACGCGGCAGGTGGATGCCCAACAGTCTGTTTCCGGCGATGGTGCTGCCGAGCGCGTGTTCGTTCATGGCGTGTCGCGATGCGTTCCTGTTGTGCATTGACGGCGTCGGCCAGCTTTTCGTATGGTGAGCCTTGACCGACGAGCGCGAGGGTTGCAGTAGCGAGTACGACGTGCGAGTCTGTTTGCTGACGGTGCTTTCTGTTTGGGGGGAACACGCAGGAACGTGCTGGAGCAGCGGCAGATCCTGTCGCACGTGTCTGTGGCGCCGATCCTCACGGACAACACGCTTGACGATGGCGATGACCAGGACATGGATGACGCCAGCGAGGAGGCGGGACAGCCGTCGGCCAAGGGGAAAGACAAGGGCAGCGGAGGCGGAGGCGATGGCGGCAAGGACGGCCGTGACGACGAGGACGACGAGGAAGAGGAGGAAGCGCCGGGGTTGTCGATTACGGCCGTTGTGTTCAAGGACGACGGGATCCCTGTGCTCACGACGTCCAAGGGCCGGTCGTTTACATACCATGTTGGCATGTGTGTGTGGATGCAGCTGGCGGATCTGACGGTGCCTGGGCTCGCTGCTGGTGCTGGCGGTCTCGCGGGGCATGGACACGGAGACGCGGGGCAGCAGTCGCGGTTGCAGTCGCGGTTCCTGAGCCTTGACGAGATGGAGGAGCGGCTCGTGTCAGCGGAGGCGTCTGGAGCGGCGGCCGAGTACCGGCACTGGCTCAAGCAGTATGCACGCAAGCTCGCCGACGAGAACGCGACGGACAAGGCACGCGACCTGCTTGACGAGTTGACTGGAGGCGGCCGCGACGGTGGCAGCGGTGGCAGCGGTGGTAATGGTGGTGCCAAGGCAGCTGCGGACACGTCGTTTTCCGTGAACATGTCAATGGTGTCTGCGACCAGCGGCCGCTCTGCATGGGCATCCGACATTTTGGTACGCGGCTGTGGGCACGCATAGTGCTTGAACTGTCGGTGTGAGCGACTGTGTGACTGACTCCATCTGGCTGGACCTTTGCAGGGACTGCCCAAACGCGAGCTGCTCAAGGAAGTCATACCGATCCTTGCACAGAACCGGCTGTTCCAGCGGACGCTTGTGCACGCGGCAGCAGCAGCGGCGGCATCTGATGCAGGAGCAAGTGTGGACGCGTCTGCGGTGTCGTTTGGCAACACGAGCCAGATTGCACCGATGCAAACCGAATAATGAGCCGTCTGCAGATTGGCAGAGGAATGAAGGGACGGAATTGCATAGCATAGCATAGCATAGCATAGCCTTGCGTGTATTCGCATCAACAAGAACAACCAACAGCCAACCACTGATCCGACATCAAGACAAGCCAGCGCCTAGTTCTTGTTCTTGCGTCTGGTCTCGAGCAGGATCTTTTCGATAATGTCCTGCTTGGCGGCGCCAGCAGCAAGCGGAGCAAGATAGCCGCGACGGTCAGGGTCAGCGTAGCGCGTCAAGTCCTTTGGGTTCGGGGGCAGGATGATCTTGGGGACATCGAGGTAAGCCTGGGGCTTGATGGCGGCCCGCACAATCTCTGCATTGTGGTAGACGGTCGAGACCTTGCCGCCGACTGCCTCGACGGCACGGATCGCGCAGAGAGACGCGCGGGTGACCTCGATGTCGACGGGCGACCTGAGGAACTGGGCACCGGTGGCCAAGAGGACGACGCCGTCGCGGATGCGGCCGGCACAGCCGGACAGGGCCAGTTCACGGATGCCGATGCGGCGCGACGCGTCGAGTCTGCCGGCGTCGATCCAGTGCTGGAGGGTGTCGAGCGAGATGCGGCGCAGGTTGAGGCGGTTGGCGAGGCGCGGGCCCTGGCGCTGCAGACCGATCTTTGGGATGGCCGAGGTGATGCCGGACTGGCCGCCCTCGTAGGCGCGCTGCGGCCGGTCGCGGCCTTGGCGGGCCTTGAAGCCCTTGCGACCACGGCCGGCGGTCTTGCCCTTGCCACCGCGACCGAGGCGCTTTGCCTGTCGAGGAAGCCGAGTGAGTGTGGGCAGATGGAGGAGGAGAAGGAGAAGGGGAAGGGTGAGAGAAGGTGTACCTTTTTGCGAGAGCCCGGTGCAAACTTGACGTTGTGTGTGTGCAGGAACTCTTTTGGGCGGGCGACGAGCGACACGGAGCGGATCGTTGACAAGACGGCAGCGGGTGGTGCAGACGACGACGACGACGACGACGACGACGACGCAGCCAGCGACAGGCACGCCAGGCGGGAGCAGAGGGCCGAGGCGGAGGCGGACGGAGGGAGCAGCCTGGAGCGGGCAGGCGCAGATGCAGCGGCAGACGCAAGCGTCAAGGAGCGTGTGAAGGCGGGCCGGGCAGGCGCATGCAACCGGGCAGCGGCATGCAGCCGGGCAGGGATCGACGGACGCAGGAGCATTGCGGCCAGTTGGTTGGTTGTTGGTCAGAAACGGAAAAGGTAGCAGAATCGGGGCATTTTACTCTCACTTGGACTCACTCACAGTAACACACAGACAGACGCACACATGTCGGGACGTCAAGGCGGCAAGCTCAAGGTGCGGCAGCAGACGCAGACGAGGCTGGCTGGCTGGCTGGCTGGCTGGCTGGGTCGTTGGACTGGCTGGCTGGACTGGCTGGATGGACTGGCGCACTGACCCACCTGCTTGCTGCAACGCAACAGCCTCTCAAGGCCCCCAAGAAGGGCGGCCCGGGCGAGTTGGACGAGGTGCGGGTTGTCACTCTGTCTGTCACTGTCTGTCACTGTCTGGCACTGTCTGCCAACACACACACACACACACACACACACACACACACACACACACACACACACACACACACACACACACACACACACACACACAGTCACACTCACACTCACAACCAGGACGACCTCGCCTTCAAGCAGAAGCAGAAGGAGGAGCAGGCCAAGCTCAAGGAGCTGGCTGCCAAGGCCGGCCAGAAGGGCCCGCTTGGTGAGGCGCATGCTCTCTCCCTATGTGTCTGCCTGTGTGTATGGACATGTGCTGACTCTCTCGCTCTCTACGGCCTCGCTCTCTGCTGCCCAGTGGGTGGTGGCATCAAGGTACGACGGTCGCCGAATGCATGCATGCCTGTTGATGCTGTCCTCTTGGTTGTCGAATGCAGCCACTGACTTGCCCGTCTGTCTGCCTGACTTGCACACAGAAATCCGGCAAGGTGCGCAGCCACACCAAGAGCCTTGTCTGTCTGCCGTGGATCTCTGCCACTGCTGCTCTCGCTAACACTCTCTGTCTGCTACTGCTGCTCTCACACCCTCTGCCCGTTACTGCTGCCCCGCTGTCTGGTACTGTAGAAATGAAATCCCCCTTCCCCCGCTTCCTCGCTCTCACTCTCCCTTGATCGCCTGCCCGCGTCTGGTTGGCACGCTCGACCCTTTGCGCCTCTAGCCCCAAACAACCACCTCCAACAACCACCTCCAACAACCACCTCCCGCCATGGCGCAGTACAACTACGACGAGACCGGCGCCGTCTTCAACTTCTTCCTGCTGACGCTGCTGGCCATGCTCCTGCTGCCGCTCACCTACTACTCGCTCGTCAAGCCGCCCGTGCCCTCGACCAACACAAAGGGTTCGTCCAAGTGCGCCTGCCACGGGTCTCGGGGTCTTGGGTCTCGGGTGGCTGTTGGCTGTTGGCTGTTGTGTCTGCTGGCCGCTGTGTCTGCTGGCCGTTTGGTGCCCTTCTTGGCTGTCTGTCTGTCCAGCACGAGGAGCACTACCAGTAGTAGCAGCAGAGTGCCGCACACCACTCGCCTCGGCCACGGCCACTTGCAATCAGACTTGCACGAGGCGTTGCCGCTCTTGGCGTTGGCTGGCTGGCTGGCTGGCAATCGGTCCATCTGGCTGTCCATCTGGCTGACCATCACACTGACTGGCCGTCCCCCGCCCAGGCTCGCTGCTCAAGTCCGACTGCGACTGCGATGCCTGCGCTGCCAAACGCTCCCGTCTGGCCTCGCAAAAGTCGACCGGCTCCGTCTTCTCGCTGCGGTGAGTTGTCGCTGCCGCTGCCGTGCCAGTTGCCGTGGCCGCTGTGGTGCATGCCTGCTCCACTGCTCCATCACGCTGACTCGCCTTTACACCACCACACACCACCACACACCACCACACTGCTCGGCCCTCAGCCTGCTCCTGCTCCTGCTCGGCTGGTCGCTCTTTGCCTTTATCGTCTACAAGGCCTTCACCACCGAGATCGAAGAGACGGGCATCTGGGACCCCTACCAGATCCTCGGCGTCGACTCGGTGCGTTCCGTGCCGCTTGCGTGCCGTCCATCTCCAACCCACAACCCACTGCTCTGGCTGACGCTCTTCTCTTGCCCTTGCCCCCTCTTGCTTCCCCAGTCGGCCGACGAGTCGGTCATCAAAAAGGCCTTCAAGAAGCTCTCGCTCAAGTTGTAAGTGGCGTCCTCGATCGTCCTTGGCCTGCTCCACTGTGATTGCTGTTGGACCGTCAGACTCACGGCCCCCCTCGCCTTGGACAGCCACCCCGACAAGGTTGCCCCTGAGGAAAGAGAAAAGGCATCCAACCTGTTTGTCGACATCTCCAAGGCCTACAAAGTGTAATGCTTCCCTGATACTCTCTCCCATTCGCTTCCGGCTCGCCCCAATCTGACCTTCCACATCCTGCTCCTCGTCCCGTCCGATCCTGACAGCCTCACGGACGAAGAGGCCAGAAAGGTCTTTGACGAGACCGGCCATCCCGACGGAAAGCAGGCCTTCCAGCTCGGTCTGGCCCTGCCCAAGTGGCTCGTCGAAAAGGGCAACACCAGCCTCGTGCTCCTCGTCTACACGATCGTCTTTGGCATCACCCTCCCCATCCTCGTCGTACGTGTGCTTGCCCTGCCCTCCGTGCCTCGCTTGGCGGTGCACGCATCTGTGCATCCGGCTGACCCATCCGTGCCATGGCGCACTGCGCTGTCGGCAGGCCCGCTGGTGGAGCCAGGCAAAGCATGTCACCAAGAACAAGGTGCTCAACGAGACCATGGCCATGTACTACCGCGACATCAAGGACATCATGCCGTTCAAGGCCCTCATTGACGTGCTCTCAAAGTCGTACGAGTACCAGTCCATGATCTCGCCAGAGAACGGCAAGGCCTACGACGACCTGGCCGACGAGATCAGAACCGCCATGGAGTCGCGCTCCATTGAGCGCTTCGACAAGAAGAAGACCAATGTCCGTGACACCCACGCCCTCTCCAGCTACCGTGCCTCGGTGCTCATCTACGCCCACCTCTTGCGCATCGTACCCAAGAACCCCATTCTCGCGGCTGGTTCGTTGCTGCTCATTTCATGCTTGCTATGCCTGCCCGTCTTTCCGCAGGCCACTGTGCTCACCAGCCCAATCCATCCGATCCCATCCTATCCCATCCTATCCAACCATCGTCTGTCCATTCACGCACACAGAGCAAATCAAGGTCGTTGAGGCAGCGCCTACGCTCATCAACGGCATGCTCCAGATTGTCACGGCCCGCAGATGGCTCGGCGCGTCCATCACCATCATTGAGTTTTCTCAGATGATGGTCCAGGCACTGTTCAACCGCCAGTCGCCCCTCATGCAGCTGCCCTTCCCCGACAGCGATGTGCTCAGACACTTTAGCACCAAGAAGCGCAACATCACGACGCTCGAGCAGTACTTCCAGCTGAGCGACGAGGAGAAGCGGTGCGTGCTCTTGCGTGCATGTGCCGCCCTTGCAAGAGACTGACCTTGGGTATTGCTGTGGTGTCCAACGATGGCGACAGGTCTGTGCTTCGCACGCTGAGCGACGATCAGTTCAACACGATCCAGGCCGTCGGCGAGAAATACCCGGCTCTCAAGATTGTCAAGGCCAAGTACGAAGGTGGGGAGTCTGGCGGGAGGGGCAGTCGGCAGAATATTCGGCTGCTCCTGCGAATTGTCTTGGATCGGCCAGCCTGCTGACGGGCATTTGACAACGACACGGACTTCAATACAACAGTGCTTGGCGAGCCGACGATCACGGCTGGCGCCATTGTCAACCTGGGCATCAAGCTGCGCTCGCTGTACGGCGGCAAGGAGCCTGTTGGCGACCATCTGACGGACGAGCTGGACGACCCCGAGGAAGAGTCCAAGAAGAGCCAGTGGTGGGTGGACAAGACAGAAAAGATCCGCGAGCCGCACGCACCGTACTTCCCAGGCTCCCGCCCGCCCACGTACTGGGTCATGCTCGCCAACCAGAAGGAGGGCCACCTCATTTGCCTGGGCAAGGTCGTTGGCCTGGACACGGACAAGACGATCCGCCTGCAGTTCCAGGCTCCGCCCAAGGCGGGCACGTGGGTGTTCCAGGTGATTGTCAAGTCGGACACGTACGCCGGCACGGACCAGACGATCGACGCCAAGCTCGTGGTCGAGGACGAGAGCGCGCTGCCGGCCATGGAGGACGACGAAGACGACATCTCGGAGCCCGAGGACAACTCGCTCGCCGGGCAGATGAACACGATCAAGACCAAGGGCGTGGCGGGTGCGCTGCAGTCTGGGTCTGCGCGCGACGACAGCGGCGCGCGGAGTGGCCGCCGTCGCGTGCCTGCACACCTCCGGCAAGAGTACGACGACTCGAGCGACTCGGAGGACGAGGACGACGATGACGAGGAGGCGGAGGCGGATGGCGGTGCTGGCGGCGAGGCCGCTGCCGATGCTGCCGAGGATCAGGACGACGACGACGACGACGACGACGACGACGATGAGGATGACGAGGAAGAGGACGACGAGTAGCGTGCGGTCCGTCCGTGTCTGTGTGTCTGTGTGTGACGTAATGAATTGCGAGCGCGCGTGATCTGGCTTTGCACACGCCATGCCGTCCAAGATCCTGCTGCCGGCGTTTGCCGTCGGTGCGGCCGTCGGGTCGGCGCTGACCGCCTGGCTCAGCACCCGCCAGCCGGCGCCGTCTGTCCCGCCCACGTCCCCGCCCACGTCCACTCCTACTACTACCACAAGTGGCGGCAGTGGCGGCGGCAGTCTGTCGCCGTTTCTCAAGTTTGGCATGCCAGGTCAGCCGGCCGTCCACACGAGTTGGTTGGTCAGCGGCGAGTGACCTGACACACACATGCACGACACACATGCACGACATGCACGACAGGCCCGACCACGGACGTGTTCGTTCGCGACGCATACGCTCTGTCGTACAACCGCGCGACACGCAACGCAAACTGGGCTGCCGAGCATCTGTCGTCCTCGACCCTGCACCCGCCGTCCGGCTCTCCCGACAACAACAACAACGACGACGACAACAGCAGTGGTGGCAGCGGTAGTGGTGTACCTGACCGATCGCACTCGCGGTTCGTTGAAGAGAACGGTGTGCCGCCTATCTACCGTGCACGGCTAGCCGACTATGTTGGATCTGGGCTTGATCGGTACGGTCAGCACGCGCGTGTGCGTGTGCATGTGCATGTGTTTGTGTGTGCGAGACGTGGGCTGACGAGCCGTGTGATGCCGACAGTGGACACCTGGTACCGGCGGCCGATGTCCGGTCGTCGCAACACGCGATTGACCAGACGTTTATCTGTACGTGGATCCGTGGTCTGCCGTTCATCTGCTGTCTCCTCGCATGCTCACACGCTTGTCATCACACGCGCAACGACAGTGTCAAACATCAGCCCGCAGGTCGCCAAAAACTTCAACAGAGGCTACTGGGGCCATTTTGAAAACTTTGTGCGCTCGCTGACGGCCGTGTACGACGACGTGTACGTGGTCACCGGCCCGCTGTACCTGCCGGCCCTTGATCCGTCAGACGGCAAGCACTATGTGCGGTACCAGGTGCTGGGATCGCCGCCCAACACGGCCGTCCCGACGCACTTTTTCAAGGGTGAGAGTCTGTGTCTGTGTGTGTGTGTGTGTCAAGGAAGAGAGCGAGATGGATGACTGACACCGCGAGGCCAACAGTCATTGTGGCCACCAAGGGCACCAAGACGGTCGCCGAGGCGTTTGTGCTGCCCAACGCGGCCGTGACGGACCGGCCGCCGCTGACCGACTTTGTGGTGCCGGCCGACACGATCGAGCGCGCGAGCGGGCTGACGCTGTTCCCTGGGCTGGACCTGCGCGCCACGCCGTCGCTGTGCCGCGACACACGCTGCGCGGTCGTGCCGTTCCGCTCTGCTGCGTCGCGGACACTGGCGGCTGCGTCTTCGTGAGCTGTCGTGGTCTACTCTGTGGGCCGTGGATGGGATCTGTGGTGGGATCTGTGCAATAAAGGGCCGATGGGGCGGCCGACACGCTTCTTCCCAACACGCCATCTACACACGCACACGCAGATCACGGCATGTCGTTTCTGTTCAAGGCGCTCGCAGGCGAAAAGGGCCAGCCGCAGTCGGCCACCGAGACCATCGACAAGCTCGTCGACCGCGTGCTCAACTCGTCGCTGCTCGAGGACCGCCGGTCGGCCGTGCAGGGCCTGCGCGGCCTGGCCCGTGACTGGCGGCTGGTGCGTTGCCTTGGACGTCGTTTGGCTGGCTTGCTGGCTTGCGGGCTGGCTGGCTGGCGGGCGGGCTGACAGCGTGAGCCGTGTGCATAGGACGTGGGCACCAAGGCGATGACGGCGCTCATCAACGTGCTGGCCACGGACCGCATGGACGTGGAGATTCTCAAGCTGGCGCTGGAGACGCTCAACATCCTCTGCACCAAGCAGGTGCGTCCTATATCTTGTCCTGCCCTATCTTGGCTGTCTTGGCTGTTGCGTGTGTCGCTGTTGCTGCTGGTGGCGTTTCTGTCGCTGACTGACTGACTGGCTCTGGCTGACTGACTGGCTCTGGCTGGCCGCTGTGCGGCGGCGGTGATGGCGGCGGCATCGCTGGCGGCAGGGCAAGGACGACCAGGACGATCTGGGCATCATGTTCACCGAGATCTACGTCAAGGTACCGTCCCCTCTCGCATGGCTTCTTGCACGCATCCACCGCACACTCACTCATGCCGCCTTTCTTGCATCGTATCAACGACAACAACGTGCAGGACCCGTCCAACGTGACGCTGCTGCTCGACATCCTCGCCGAAGTCGACTTTTATGTGCGCTTCGACACGGTGCAGTTCCTGACAACGCTGCTGGGCAATTCCAGCACGCATTTCCAGGACGCGGTGCTGACCAGCCCCATGGGCATCTCCCGGTGCGTCGTGCCGTGTGCGATGTTGGTCTGCGCGTTGGCTGAGCTGATCGACTGACCCACTGGCGCTGTCTGTATGCAGACTCATTGACCTGCTCGACGACCGCCGCGAGATCATCCGTAACGGCAAGTCTCTCCCTATCGCTCGCTCTCTCTCGCTCTCCACTTGCCAGACTTGGGGCTGACACGAGGCCTACACCACCAGAGGGCCTGCTGCTGCTCATCTCGCTCACAAAGTCCAATGCCGAGATCCAGAAGATCATTGCGTTCGAGAATGCGTTCGAGCGGCTGCTGTCCATCATTCTGGACGAAGGCGCCACCGACGGCGGCATCATTGTGCAAGACTGTCTGCAGCTCATCCAGAACCTGCTGCACTTTAACGTCTCCAACCAGGTACCACTCACGTCTCTTGCCATGCTCACTCTTATCCAATGCGACTCCTGCTGACCGACACACACGCGACGACGACCAGAATCTGTTCCGCGAAACGAGCTGCATCAAGCAGCTGGGCCGGCTGCTGGTGTCCAAGGGCGATCGCTGGACCACCAGAGCGGTGCTGGCGACCTGCCGCTCACGCACGAGCGCACCGAGTGGGACTGATCAGAAGATTGCCAATGTGAACGCGGTGCTGGACCTTGTGCGCATCCTCGTGGGCTCCAACAACCCCAACACGTCGGCCAATCAGGTGCGTGAGGGGCGGTCTTTTCCTGCGTATCTTGCCTGACTGACAACACATATGTGTGGATACAAACGCATACCCCACCAGACGGCGCTCGGTGCGTCCAACATCATTGTGCCGCTGTTCCAGCTGGGCATGGCGATCCACGTGCCGATGCGCGTGCGGTCGCAGGCGCTGCTGACGGTCGGCGACACGATCCGCGGCCATGCGGCCAACCAGGACACGTACGCCAAGACGGTCATCACGGTTTGTCACGCGGCCGGAGCATGCCGGCCTGCCCAGCCAGAAACAGCCGCCCGGGTCGCCGAAATCGAGTCTCCTCGTCACGGTGCAGACCATGCTCGGCCGTGAGGATTTCACCATCTGCGCGGCGGCCGCGTACACGTTCCAGGTATGTTTGCTTGTTGTTTGGATGGCGTGCGGTGGCCGTGTGTGGGGGACGCTGACGTGAGTGCACCATAGGCATACGCGTACCGGAACCCTGACAGCCAGTTGGCGCTGCTGTCGACGCTGATTCCACCGCCGCCCGACAACCCCAACG